>NDXB01012011.1:0-62184 GCA_002631895.1 Agapornis roseicollis
TTCCCAGATGGCACACGGAAACATTCTCTCAAAATACATTTCTCTTTCCCTGTTCCTTTCTAAATATCCTGTTAGCATTTTAAAATGTGAGGTGAAGAGGGGGAGTGAGAGAGTGGTTGGGAGAGAGATGAAGGAGGGAAAAGGACTCTCCTAAAACATGTCTGAATAGCCAGGAGGAAAAGGTCTTAAGAATGTTATTAAAATGAAGCTCTAAAGATTTAATGTTGCATACATTCTCCTTCTTCTCCATCTTCACAGATCTTATTTATTTTTTTGGTGTTGTACAAGAATAGGGTTATATTAACCCCTGTGACTCTGGAAGCCCATTTATTCTTTTGCCATTAACATAGACCCTGAAGCTTTCTGGCCAGAAATAGGTGGAGTAACACTGCTTTCTTGTGCAGAGTTTCTCGTTACTTTGGTCTCTCTCTCATCATGAATTTTGCAGCTGTTGGATACAGTCATGTTCCAGATAATCCATCCCTACTTTCCTCAGTGCTGACTGTTGTCTTGTTTTTATAATACAGAGCTGGCATAAATCTGAAAGGGTGGAGTATCTTTACTGAGGCAAAGGTTCTGCTCTAACAGCCAGGAGGAAATGTACATTCACATATATGAAGCTTACATACTTCCTTTGTACATATCTGAGGGCCAGAGGTTTGTGCCAGCTCAGTTTTTACTCTTAATACTTCATGTTTTCAAGAATCACTGCTTATGTAGTTTGATTTAGATTTTTGAGGAAAAAATGCGTATCGATTTCTAGGCTTCCTCTCTTTTCACCTTCCTGATAGAATAACAAAACTCTCACAGCAGTAAAAGTGTGCAAAACATGAAAAGGTTGGGTGCGTGCATCTCTAATCAACTATGATTAACTTCGATCAATTACGAGCTTGCTGTCTAGTTCTAGACTTCCCAAATACAATTTGCCTAAAAGCTCTGTATTATTTATAATATTAACTTTTCTTCCATCTTCTTCGGCAATTATGTAGTACAGGGAGCACACAGTTCAGGCCTGGTTACTATTTTTGTGGCAACATGCTATTCTTCACACTTCTCTTAAAATGAGTTCCAACTGTGTTTTCATGCCTGGGACTGATTTGGGAGTACTCTGAAGGTATGGTTAGTCATACGAAAACTGTGCTTTTGCAGTTTCTATCATAGTCTTACAGACTTGTTGACAGTTTCTTTTCTGTACTTAGTTTAATATAATCTTATCTGAACAGCAGTATGTCAAATATATAAACTGTTGTGTCAATAAAATAAGCACACAGTGGTTTCTGGGTATTATGCTCATAGACCTATAAATCTTTGCAAAAACCTGAGTTTTATTCCTAGATCATATAGAATTTAGGCTTGCTGATAGCTATGCATAAGTAAGCAAATTCTTTTAAACTTATGTTTTAAGCTTTCCTTTGGTGAGTGGCTTTCTTCTGAAATGGCTATTTATCAAAACTCTTGAAGGTATAAAGGGACTGGCATGCATTTTCAGCATATATACTGTAGGCTTTGTATAACACAAAATGAAGTTTAATGGATTTTCTGTGTTATTAAGGTATCATTATGGGTTTTGTGTAACATGAGAAGTCAAGGCCTCCAAATTCCAAGTTATGTACATTTATGTTTCTCTTTGTTTATTGAAGAATTACTATGATTTCTTCCTTCTAATATCAATCTAAATGATGTCTCCCCATAAAATCATTTTCTTTGTGTTATGGAATTGACTGTCCCAGAGAGTGCATGTTTTATAGACAAAAGTAGAAATTGGGAAAGTGAAGGTTTTATGTCTGCTGTAACTTGAGGAAAGAACAAACTACACCATACAATGGAAAATAAAGTTAAAACTAGTAGTAACCAAATGAGGCCTGGAAAATGTGAAGAAAAGCATAGATTTAATGAAAGAATTGTGCACTTAAAATTACTATATATCGGTAGTTCCTTGGCAACAATTTTTTTGATAGGTGTATTAAAAATTGATGCGCATGGTATTGATTTCTTTGAGAGCAGAGGGGTGGAAAGAAGAGCATAACCTGTGAGCGACTTTATTAATACAGTAGGTTTTACAGAAATTTCTGAAGTATGCTGAAAGATGAGGAAATGTTCCTTTACTGTAATGGACTAATAACCTGATGCAGCAGGAAACCTACCAGCATTTAAGAGAGAGGGAGAAAAAGACCAAAAAGGTACTACCAAATTTTGATGAATCTAATTTAGCAGCACTCCTAAGTAATGGAATTATTACACTTTAACCATGTGCCTTATCAGGAGAGCTTTACATGCTGAAAAAAAATGCTGAATTTTCTTATGTCTTTCATGGAATCTTTCCATTCTGCACTTTCCTTATTACTCTAAGGGTGGTGAGGCACTGGAATGGGTTGCCGAGGGGAGTTGTGAATGCTCCATCCCTGGTGGTGTTCAAGACCAGGCTGGACAGTGCCTTGGGTGACACAGTTTAGTGTGAGATGTCCCTGTCCATGGCAGGGGGGTTGGAACTAGATGATCTTAAGGTCCTTGCTAACCTTAACTATTCTGTGATTCTATGATTATTGCTGTTGTTGTTATTCCCCCTTTTTTCTTCTCATCTGCATCTTATTTTTGTTCACTGCTTGCATGTATTGCACAATTTACTGTAAATGCATTTCTAAAAAAGGAAAAGCTGGATCTCCCTGCTCTTTGTCCTTGGCATGCTCCACTTCGCTGCCAGCCTCCACTTTCACTGCTGCATGCTGCAGGTTCTGCTTTCAGCTCATGGTCTCCACTACTTTTTTAGTGTAACATGACTTTAAAGTTCTTTTCCTTTTCTAAACCCCTCCATTACATCTTCCCTCATCACCTTTGATCCTTGACTCATTTTATCCGTCTCTTCTGAACTTACTGAGTGGAACTGAAATGAGTGAGGATATGGGTCCTCAGAGAGATCTGAATTAAGTCCTGGAGTTCAGTGATGCCTGGAATTGGGGCCAGGCAGATGGAGCTGATTCTATTGCACAACTTACAAACAAGAAAACCGTTTGATGCTCTAACTGTGCCTCCTTACAGAGTTTATCATTTAAACTGCAGCCAGTGGAGTAAAGAACTCTGGATGTGGTTATGTCAAGCAGTAATTTTATATTGACCCAGCAAATATGTTGCTGATAATCAGAGGGAAAAGTCACATTAATCAGATTTGTTTTCCATCCCCAGCATTGTGTATTATTTGGATGGGAAGAGGAAAAGCTTAATTTCCAGTTTTCTCTATACCTTTGTGACAACTTTCAAGCAATATTGCAACAGTCCTTCTAAAACTGCTCAATGTGTATAATGCAAATAATTATAAAGATGAAATCTTAATGTGTGCTGTTACTCTTGTTCCAGTTCTCGGACCAGAAAACTAAAGTTTTCAGTATGTAGGCAAGTCTAAGCTTAAGGGACTGCATTCCTTTCTCCTGTGATATAGCTAGTATTCACATTTTAAGTTTATCATACACCTTTATCTCAAATTAGATAAAGTTAATGAGCTGTTCGCAGTTATGGCTGTAGAAGTTGACAAATCCATTTCAATTTTGCAAAAGCCAGTTTTCCATCCATGATACATACGGGATGCAGGAAAGGAAACACAGTCAAAATGCACAAGACAAAGCATTCTCTCCATTGGAAGAAAACAATATGTTTTTCCCTTGGTAATGAGTGTCATTATAAGGCTTTTGTTTTGGGCATGTATTTTGTGATTAGACTTATTTAGAGTCCCTGATGGAGTCACACACCATCTCATTTATAGCAAGGTAATCATCTATAGTGTGAGAATGGTAAAGTTTTGTCATATTATGCTTCAGGTAACTTTTCAAAGTAAGGTGCCATGATTGTTAAAAGGAATTTGAATTACGTGGTGCTTAGAAAACAGAGTCAAGCTGTGGGAGTTACAACAGTAGATTTTCAGGTAGCTTTTAAACTACTGGTGCATGTAAGAATAATATCTGCAGTTAGTATTTTTATGAGGAGTTTTTCCTCCATGTTTGGTAGCAGTTAATCTGCTCTTTCTCTTGGCTATATCAGGTAGGAGTCTTGGGGTGGGAAGTTCCATACTTTTTTCTTTTAATGTTGGGAGACTTTGGGTAATTATATATGTCCATCCAGTGTGAGCAGGAAGCTGTCTATAAGGCTTTTTGGTTGGTTGTGGTTTTTTGTTTTTGTTGTTGTTGTTTGTTTTTTGTTTTGTTTGGGTTTTTTTGTTTGGTTTTTTAATGTCTTTTTTTTTTTTTTTTTTTTTTTTTTGGGTTTTTTTTTTTTTTTTTTTTTTTTTGGGTTTTTTTTTTTGGTTTTTTAATGTTTTTTTTTTTTTTTTTTTTTTCCCTGATGGTTGTGTCTTCCTTTTCCTTTCCCTTTTCATTTCCTTTTTCCTTTCCCTTTCCCTTTCCCTCTTTGTTAAGCAGCTGTACTGATTGATAGAGTTGTATTAAATTCTTAGCATTTGAGGACCTGGTTTTTGTGGACCCAAAGTATACTGGAGGAAAACCAAGCAATGACAACATTTAAGAGATGAACATCAGAAAATGACATGATGCCAATCATAAATGTTTAATATTTGTCAATTTGTATGATTTAATATACGTATTCAATGAATGCTAACTGCTCTTCATGTTAAAGAAAAACTTACCTGGCATATTTATGTACTCATTAGCCCTCCTGGATCTATTCCAAATATGCTAGTGCGTATTTATGCATGTCTTTAGTTTAAACAGAAAAAGAAAGGAGATTTATAGAATAAAAGGAAAGTGATTTTTTAACAGTTTTCTTTGTCTTTCCCCTTCTATAATAAAAGGATAAATAACAAAATTCCTAACACTTAAAATTTGGAAAAGCTCCCACATTAATGGTCATTTATTGTTGTATTATTCATAATTCTTTACACTTTCTACACAATTACATGTTATAAATAACAGTTTTAAGAGTCAACAATCTAGATTGATGAAGCAAAAAATAACTGTAAGAGCTAAATAAATGCAGTAAATTCTAATCTTCTGCATTTAGAGCAAATGAACTGATTGCTTTAAAGTTCTTCATGTTTATTGGCTATCATTATAAACCTGTTTCTAAAAAGTTATTCTTTCTGAAACAGTTCACAGTTACTTTGTGCCTGTATTTAATAATTAGTCCGTTAACGAGTTGGTCCATAGAATGGTCTTCATAACAATTTTACACAGTTAAACAGTAAATGATCAGGGGACTGGAACATCTCCCATACGAAGACAGGCTGGGAAAGTTGGGGGTGTTCAGCCGGGGGAAGAGAAGGCTGCATGGAGATCTCACAGCAGCCTTCCAATATCTGAAGGGGGCCTATAGGGATGCTGGGGAGGGACTCTTCATTGGGGACTGTAGTGCCAGGGCAAGGGGTAATGGGTTCAAACTTAAACAGGAGAGGTTTAGATTGGATCTAAGGAAGAAATTCTTTCCTGTTAGGGTGATGAGGCACTGGAATGGGTTGCCCAGGGAGGTTGTGAGTGCTCCATCCCTGGCAGTGTTCAAGGCCAGGTTGGACAAACCCTTGTGTGGCGTGGTTTAGTGTGAGGTGTCCCTGCTTATGGCAGGGGTGTTGGACCTAGATGATCTTAAGGTCCTTTCCAATCCTAACTATTCTATGATTCTATGAAATTGCTGGCTAAGATGACCTCGTTATTTGAATAAAAAATACGTCAGCATTGTTAATTGGACAAAATGACTTCAAATGAAAACATCTTTGATTATGTTTTCGTATATTTTTCATGTATTTTTCATGGGGTTGATTGCTTGTATCTCCCTATAATCAAATGCTGTTTAAGTTATTATTTTCTGTAGGTATCTTTGAAGAACTCAGGTCAACTATTTGGTATTGTTATTATGGGTACTTTACAAATGAAGTACTTAGTTACCAAGCTGTTTGGTAATGAAGAGAGATTAGATGCCAAGCCCCAGTTTGGAATAGGTTAGAGCAAATAATTTTTTAATGCTAGCTTTCCAGAGTACTGCTTTAGCTGAGGCAGAGTGATTGTTTTAAACAAAATCCCTCAAGTAATTATTTATTCAATAGCACTGAAGTCAAGTTGGTGCTTATTTTTTTTTTTTTTCTCTGAAAGTAGCTGTCAGAGTGGTGGTATTAAGTTATATGTTGAGCCAGTGGTTCCGTAGAATTACTTAGTCTATAAGACTTTTTGGTTGGCTGTTGTTTCCTTTTTGAAATTGGAATAGCTAATAAAGCTTTGGAAGAACTTGGGTAGCTGGTTTTCCTCTCTGTTTTTACTTGCTGCCTTGCTGTTTCGCATGAACTTCAGTTACTAGAATTGTTTTGGAATATGTGGAAATATAATACATGGACTTTAAAAATCTTTACGGTTACACAGCTTTTCATTTCCTGCCATCTGGACCATCAAGAGAAACACAAGTGGTTGCCCTGGCCCAGAGCAAATACCCATGATGCAGCTCAGTACTGTGTCTCCAGTTTAAAGGTGTTTAAAAGCAGGTGCCTAGGATAGAGTGGCAGTGTGTTATTTCCCACAAGGATCATCTGGTCTCCATCCCAACTCAGAGATGCTGTTCTTGTGTATTTAATTTACCAAAATTGATTGTTTTACTACAGCCTCCTCCAGAACCTGTGCCAGCTCCTTGCACTAGGGACATCCTGTGGCAAGAAGTACCACAGCTCAACTACATGCTGGCAAGGGGCTCCCTCCTTTTGATTATTTCTGAGTTTCAAGAGTTCAAAACGCCTTACAGTTTATTTCAGCCACAGCTGACATGGTCATCAAAGACACAAAAATGGACCAGGTTCTGTCATCAATGGGCGAAAACCTGCCTGTAATTTTTTCTTGTTATCTGTCATTAATCACTGTCAGTAAGCTGAAAGGCAAGGAGGTGATGCAATTTCAAGTTGTAAAATAAATATATACTACTAACAGTATGCTTTCTTGTATGTAATCAACTTTGTGTTTAACTTTATGAAAAGAGAGCAATGATAAAACTTCTTTAAATAGCCAAACTAACTCACTCTGTGGGAAATGCATTAGTCTTCTAGGGGGAAAAAAGGAAGCTCTACTTCTGCTTTAACATTTTGGTTTGATGAAAAATAAAAGCCTGAAGTCAGCTTTCTCATTGGTTGGCATGTTTTTTCATAGCAGGTTAATTGATTTTCCTGCCTCCCTTTGTATTCCTGAACCGTAAGTGCATCTTCAATTTTCCTTGTGTTTTGAGACAAATTTGTGCTTCATTTAGTTGCTGGCACTGTGGAAAGGAGAGAGGGAGATGGTTTCATGGAGAGAAAAAAAACCCCAAATTGTTAAACTGCAATAACAGCATGCCAGAGAAAAAAGGTTTTGGAGGAGGTAAATGGCTTTAAAAGGTACAGGCTGCTTGTCAATTGGTCCTTTTCAGTTTTGATTTTTATCTTGTCTGGTAAAAATAATTTTGACCGGTATTGATGCTGGCAGCATATTTGTTCAGAAAACCTGCAACATGACTGCTGATTGATAGCCACTTTGGGATAAGCTTCAGTTTTCTCTTTCTGTGTATTCTTCAGTTCACAGCTCTAAGCCTTGTATCCTGCTAGTAGTTTAGTAGATGAGTATGGTCATCAGTGTGTGCATCTGAGACTGAAAGAAAATGGATGAAAGAAATTAAAAGTGGAAAAATTTGCATTTTTAGCTTGAATTTTTGGATGAGGAGGGGAAGGTAAAAATATTGACAATGCTATTTTAAACTGGATTACTCTTTTTAATGCTCCCTCCTTAAGACAGTCTCTCCACATCATATCTGTGAAACACTGGGACATGCATAAGCTGATCCTCTCTGAATATCTATTGCAGGCTGGCCACAAAACTTGTTTCATCACTGTCTGGGTTTAGGGCAGGCTGCTGTGCTTTCTCCTTTTATTTGTTACTTTGTTCTGCACCATTTTCCTGATTTCCTGCCATACTGTTAATACTGTTGACTGTTTATTTTTAATACTTTTTTGTGTGTATGTGTGTGTGTATTGGCTTTCTGGTTTTGTTGTTTTTTTATTTTTATTCTTATTTTTTTATTTTAAACTGTTTACTATGGGAGCCACTTTCCAGGAACTGACCAGCAGAAAAGTCCTCTCCTTGAGCCTTTAGTAAGAAAGCCTTTGCCACTGTTGACCATTCAGGCTGCCTAATGTCTGCCAGATCATTCCTGAGACAGGAGATGATTAAAAATAGAATTATAAGATACCTACACTGAATTGGTGCTTCTTACAGTAAGGCAAAATGCTTAAAGATATTTCTGTGTATCAATCTGTGTGCATGGTTTGAAGATTTAAAGTTGCAGAGGAGACCCTTTTCCATTACCAGAGACAGATCTCCTCTGCCAAGCACTTTCTCCGTGTCTGGAGAGCTGTGTCCATTGCTAACAGAGAGGCAGAGTTGAAGACTATCTTGCAGGTGCAGAGGATGTGGTGGGATGCTGATAGGTGCCCCAGCCCAGAATCAGGATGTGGTTGTAGGGAAATGGCTGCTGACTTTGAGCTTGCAAGTGTTAGCGTCAAATAGTATTTTTGGTCTGGTTTTGCACTATATTGTAGTAGAAGTTATACTGCAGAAAAAGACATTGATCACTGCAGAAAATGTTTCATTAAGGGTTAGTTTGTTAGTGCTTACAAAAATAACGAATGGGGAGCGGAGGTGAGAGTATGAGTTGTTGTCTTAGGCTTACGAGTACTCCATTAGCTGTCCTAGTCTTTTCTCTCTCTCCTTTATTGTGATTACGAAGAAGATTTCTATAAAATAAAAATAAAAATCAATATTGATGAATGTTAAGTGAAAAGGGAATTTTAACTTTACTTATGCATTAGTTGACTTTGAACCGGACACTTGCTACCTGCAGGAGTGGTACTGTGGAGGTGATGCAGCCTGTGAAAATGACACCTCAGCTGCAGTCAACACAGGTAACACAACACAGCATCCTGTTCCCACTGTGTAAACCCACAGTGGTGTATCTGCAGCAAATTATTTTATTGGGGTTTCATAAGAAATAAAAAGTAGCCTAGCAGCAGAGCTTCTTGCTGTGATTTTTTTATGCATGTATCTGCTCTTGACTATGTTCAAAGACAGGACAGTGAGCTAAATAGACTGCTGTCTGACCTGCTTCTGATAACTTCTTGCTGTTCAGTATATTTATTCATGATCCAGATGGAAAATATAAAGTTCTCAGAAGGCAGAGTTGGGAGGAATGATTACAGCTTGGGACAGCTCTTTAGAGTAACTGGGATCACTTGGCAAGCAGGACTTAATAGATCAATGTTCGTTTTAATGTGGCCAAGAACGTTGTCATATATCCAGAACAAAGAAAGTAGTTTGCACTTGCACGTTCCAGAAAACAGTTCCAAAATTGTGTCACTGAAAACCAGTTAATTATAATGGTGCATAATCGGTTAAACATCTGTTCCTGGTGTGATAGTACTAAAAGTGCACTGATAATACTGACTTGGATCCAAAACCAGGGTATACAAACCAGAATTAAGGACTAAATATTACTTTGTTTGCTGCTACTGAGAAAAACATTACTACAAAAAGATGTTCTAAGTATATTTTAAAATTTCAAGGATGATTTAATAATTAGAAAATGTGTGCTGTATCCTGAAATGTGTTCTCATAAATCTCTTTTACTTGTTTGAGGTTAAGAGGTTATTTGATGATATTCCATATGTGTGTACACAGGAGAAAGGTGTCTGATATCAAAGATAATTTAATTTGGGAAATAATGAGATACAGTCATTGAGAGCTCAAACCAAATGCATTCAGAATAAGAATGCGAGTGGAAATCTAAGTGAGAGTAATTAACCTTTGGAAGACATAGGAACTGTAATGGGTACTTCATTCCTTCTTAAATTAAGACTGAGTATTGTAAAACCTCAATGAGAGTTCGTGGCTTGACATGGCTTTTATTGGGAGGGGTTCTTTGCATTACATAACGTGGTCATCTTGGTCTCTTCTGGGCATTAAAATAAATGAACTGGTGAAAATCTACTGCTAGTATGTATTCTAACATACTACCAAACCCATAATTTAAGTGCTTTTGGGTATGGACATAGAAATAGTAAGAGGATCTATGCAATATTTCTTTCCATATGGGAGTCTAGTATAAGACTTGTAAAAATGTGACTATTATTTTTTTTAAATACAGAAGTAAAATCACGGTAGTATCAAAATAAATTTGTTGACTGTACAGTAGTACACTGTGTATTTGGAAATACTTAATGCTGAATAGTTTCCAAGTGTCCTTTGGCTTGACACTGGCAAACGTGTTCACCAGGTGTACTTCATCTGTGAATAGTTCTGCTTTGAATTCTGCCAAATACTCTGACTTTAGTTTAACTATCAAGATGTTGAACCCAGTGATTTTAATGGTGTTTATTATTTGATGTTAACCCCCTTCAAATTTAATCCTTACTAATTTACCTACAAAACTCTGACAACAAAAAAGTTATTAGCAGAAGAAGTTGCAGTTTAAAAATAATCAGACTGTGTCTACTCTAATCAGCTGTATTTCTGTTTTCCCTGTCTGTTGCTGCCAATAGGATTTTTATTGAGTGGTGAGTGTTGGTAAAAGGGATGTTACTAAAACCCAGTGTAGCATTAAGTCAGTGTTTAGCAGCTTTATTGCAGAGCTGAAAGTTGTGAAGAGCTTTGTGATTTAAATGTTACCATCCTTTGATCTTTAAGTTGCTCATTAAGTTTAATGTTTCAGTAGCTACTGTTTCTAAAGTCTTACCCTGTACCTTCTATTCGAAATTTTTCTTTAAAAGTGATTTCTGTAATTTGGCACTGTTTCTTTCCTGTACGAGGAAGCACAAACTTTTAGCCATGTTAAAATTATTTCCTCTTGGTCTTACTTGGTATTTATTTTATAATTTATGCATCAATGAAAGTAGTATGTTGTAATTCATAAAGACAGGCTAAGCAAGTTAGATGTCTGCTCTTTTCAAGTCACTTTCAATCAAGTTAACAACTAGCTGAAGAACCTACAACTACAGCTTGTGTGTGTGAAATTAGTATGTTTTACTTAATGAAATGACAACTTTTAAAGAATGTATTAATCACTCTGAGGATTCACTGATATGTTCTTATGTAATCTAGGATTATTTTTGTATTATTGATGGATAATTTCTTGTGTAGCGGGTATAATATATACATTATATTGTAGCAAAATTCTAAACTCAAAGGAGTAATCGAAGGTACTAGGGCAAAGGAGAAATCTTCATACTGATAGTTCTTTAATCATGAACACTTTCTAGACAGTTAAATTACTGTTGCTTCAGTTTGTAAAGTAAAGGTATTTGGAGGGAGGTTCACAATGCAGCTGGCTTTCAGCTTTCTGCTGTGTAGAACATCTCTGCCAACCATTTGGAATTAAATCAGGATCTGTTGCATAGCTGCTGGGGGAAGGGTTATTCTGAAATTTACAATTTATAAATTTAAAAAATTAGAAATAATGTTAATTTTAAAATAGTAATAAAAACCCCAACAAAGCTAGAACACTTATAACCAGCAGCTCTTTTCTCCTTGGTAACTTAAAACTGCATGACTGGCTTTCCTAGACAATGTGCAAACTATTATAAAAGTATTCAAGAGCAAAGTCCTTTGCCAGAATTCAGTAGCAAGATCTTGAAATGTTTTTATGGCATCCATGCTTCAGGCATTAAAGGAAGGTGCTGTTCTTTGCTCTGTTCAGATTTCTTCGCTTCATTTGTAGTGTCCCCAGCTGCTATCCTGATTACTCTGGTGTTGGTAAAAATGTTTGCTGACCATTTTTGCATAAAGGTACCATTTTCACAGGAAAAGACTTTCTAAGTCACATCAATTTAATGGCACAGTTAATGAGGTCTGTGCATGACAGTTTTATGGCACAGCATGTATGATCAAAGATGGTTAATCTTATTTAATACAATATGTATTTATGCACCATTTTGATGGACTGTATATCCAAATGTTATTGCCAATAAATCTTGACAACAGCCAAGCTGAAAAAATACAAACTGACAATAGGAGCTGGCATGTGAGTAGCAAGATTTATACTCTGGGGTTTCTAATAAAATAAGAATATATTGAGTGACTTAAACCAAGCTTTTTCTGAATTTAATTCTTCTTAGGACACATCAATTGTACAGTATTTTATTTAGGCATTTAAATTATGGGTCTGGTGAGAGTGATAACTGCAGGCTTTGGGACTCCTGTCAAGAACAGAGAGTGCAGAACATGTTCTGTGTTCTTTCAAGGTGAATAAAATCTGATTTTACTTTAATGAATATAGAAAAGGGAAACTTACTCACACCAGTCTGACAGAAATCCATCAATAGGTCCTTTAGTGCAAGATGATACTATGGTCCTTGATTTAATAATATGTGTGAGATGAATTCCCATTTTTTTATAGGGAGAAATCATTAAAAGTCAAGATCCACTTTTTAAAAATAATGTTCATTGCTTAACTATTTTTGACTATGGTAGGAATAAGAAATGTTTCATGTAGTCTGTGACAAAATGCAGTATTACAGGGTTTGTTCTTCTGGTTTGACTTGCCTAGACAATCCACAAGTTGACTTAATTTTAGTATTTACCACAATCTGTATTCTGGTCTAAAGCTAAAATTATGCTGCTTTTATCTGTATTATTTGTTGTTCTGAGTGGGTAGTTGAAAGCAAGTGAAAATTGTCGTATTTATGATACAAATGATCTGTGGAATCCAAGTTCATGTTGTATTTCGGTAGTGCGTTCTATCATTTTAGTTCTGGTAAGATACATGTAGAAGTTGTTCATAGAAGACATTCAAGATGTAAAAACAGTAAAAAACCCACACAAAACAAAACACGTTACTGAATCAGACTGATGGTCCTCTAGACAAATACTGTGTCTCTAAGTTCTGTCATTTGAAATTTATGACTTTAGGTTGCAGGATTATTATTTTCGAGATGATGGGGGGGTGGAGTGTGTGAGAAGGAGCCGTGGTGTTGTGTAGCTTGTAGGAAAGCACTTAACTTAAATATCACGCAGATTCAAATGAATATTGATAATGCAGTGAAATACCATTCTTCAAGTAAATAATGAATACTTCTTTAGTTGCAGAGGAAAGGTTTAATGATTCATCTGCACTTCCTTTCAATCCTGTTGCATTTTAACATCTACCTACCATGTTATTACCATTTTCTTACTTTATGGTAAAACAAACATGAATGATTATGTTGTATTTCTTGCACATGTTGTAAGGGAAATGGCTAATTTATTATTTTTATGCATGAAAAGTCATGGGTAACATGATAAAATGGCAGTAGCTCCAGATGATAAATAAAAGCATCTGTGCATTGCTTTCCCAGGCCTGACCAAATAAGTAGTCTGTAGAGCTCATGGCAGAGGGATGAGAGGGAGGGGTTTGAGAGAGGTTGGTTGTCATGGGTTTTCAGTGTTTCCAAGAAATACCTGCCAAGCACAGAAGCTCGGTAATGTATAAGTAAATTAATTGAGCATCTGCTGTTTTTTAGCTTGTACTTTCATCTGACATCGCTTGGGATGGGTTGCTCTTCATGAACCCATGCTGACTGGGCCTGAGCCATCCATTCTCCCGCACATGCTTTATGATCTCACTTAGGATCATCTGCTCCATGGCCTTCCCCAGCACTGGTCTCAGGCTGTAATTTCTGGATCATTCTTCCTGCCCCTTTTATAGAGAAGAATCATGTTGGCCAACCTCCAGTCCTCTGGGGCTGCCCACTAGACCAGGTCTGCTGATGGATGGAGCGTGGCTTAGCAAGCTCCTATGCCAGCTCCTTCAGCGCTCCTGAGTATAACCCATCCAGCCCCATAAACTTGTATACATCTAAGTGGAGTAGTAGGCCGCTAACCATTTCTTCCTGAGTTATGGGGACTTCAGTCAGCTCCCCATCTCCGCTGTCCAACTCGGGACACTAAGTACTGTGAGGATGGCTGGTATGACTGTTAAAAGACTGAGGCAAAGGCATCCTTAAGTACCTCAGCCTTTTCCTCACTCTCAGTTACTAGGTTTCCCCTAGTATCCAGTAGAGGATGGCCTTTTAGGAAGTTTTTCCTTCATTTCCATGTAAAATATAAAAGCTGTTGTGATGATGCTTGAGGGCTGAGATAAAACTAGCTGTTAGCTTGGGATCTCCAGGTACCTGGGAGCTGTGTGGGTGTGGTGGTGGTGAACAGGCACTTGCCAGTATGGGACATTTGCACAGGGCTTCAATGCATGCAGTGCCATGGATCTGAAAGGCGTTAGATGCATTCCTGGAGCAGAGCTGGAACTTGATTTTGCCTGCAAGAAATCCCATCAGTGTACTTGTAGGCTGCTTTGTGCAGCAAGCCAAAGCACAGAAGTGGGGATGAGCAGGATTCCCTTCAAAGCATGCTTGTGTCCTGGACTCACGTCAGCATGGGGACACTGTGGTGGTTGCTTAAAGACCGGAAAGGGTAGTTCAGATTGGATGCAAGACAAAGAAAATTAATTTCCGAAAACTAATTCTCAAACAAGCAGGATAAAAAAAAACAACCAACCAACCAACCAAAACCAACCCAAACCCCCAGACAAACCACCAAGTTCCCTAACTAACTAACTGCATGGAAAAAGTAACCAAGGGCAGGGGGGGTTTTTCTGGATTCAGCCTCTGCTTATTTCTATTCTGTATTCCATGGTAGGAAAACCTTTGATTTCTCATTGGGGAGCAAATGGACTAGGCAGATCTTCAAAGATCTGCCAGCTCACAGCCCTATTACACATACTTGAGAATTACTTGACATAGTTTTATATTGTTTCAGAAATTTAGATGGGTTCTGCATTATTTCTGTACACAGACTTCACCAGTGGTGTTGACAGTCTGTGTAGTATTTTCATGCATCTCTGGCTTACGCTATGACATGGCTGAGCTCATAAAAGTGAACTAATCATACACCTTGCCAGGTGTCTGGGATTAAATTATTTTGGATATTTACTAGGATCAGTTCTGAAATGTTCACTAGAAGTTTTATTGAATATAATATGAGATAGTGGCACTGAGACACATTCGGAAGTCTTAATCATAGAATCATATCATGCTTTGGGTTTGAAAGGGACTTAAGGTCATCTAGTTCCAGCCCCGCTGCCATGGGCAGGGACACCTCACCATAGACCATATCGCCCAAGTCTTCATCCAACCCCGAACACTGCCAGGAATAGAGCATTTATCACTCCTTTGGGCAGCCTGTTTAGTGCCTCATCACCCTCAGGGTAAAGAACTTTTTCCTTGTATCTAACCTGTTTTAGTTTGAACCCATCACTCCTTGTCCTATTGCTACAATCCCTGATGAAGAGTACCCTCTCCAGCATCCTTGTAGGCCCCCTTCAGATACTGGAAGGCTGCTATGAGGTCTCCATGCAGCCTTCTCTTCCCCAGGCTGAACAGCCCCAAATTTTCTACCTCTGTCTTCATACAGAAGGTGTTCAAGCGCCTTATCATCCTTATGGCACTCCTTTGGACTTGCTTCAACAGCTCTATGTCCTCCTTACCTTGAGGACACCAGAACTGCGCAAGTGGAATCAGTGCATTTTGACATTCTTCAGGTATTTGAAAAGGGAAAAAACTAGTTCTACTTTCAAAGTTCTTTCGGTCTTGCAATATTGTGATTTCCTATTACTTCAGCTGCTGATCAGGACAGAAATTAAAAAGTTGGTGGGGAAAAAAGGGACAGTCTGGAACAGCAAAACAGAAAACAGGTTAAAAACCAGCTATGACTTAGGACCTTTGACAACCTTTCTAACTTTGATACTTGATAGATCCTTAGGAAAGATTCACTCATATTAGTTTGATTTACTACAGTGAATTTTAATTTAAACATCAAGTTACATCCAGTACAAGAGACATGAAGTGTTTGAACTGACACATTAAAAACCCTTCTGTTGAAAAAGCCTGAAATTATGGTAACCAGCATTATGTCATCAGAGAATTGAAGTCTTGCACTGCTGCAAGTCAGAATTCCAGGGATAAGGTTTGTCGTAGTCTGTGTGAGCCACGGATGGGGTCTCAGACTTGAGTCTTGAGTCACTGTTACCTACCAACCAGCCCTGTAGGGCACCTTTGAAGGAGGCCCTTTACTTTCAGGCTTCACATTCTAAATGGATAATCTTTAAATAAATACCTGCATTTTCAAGTTGTTACAAGCTGTTTTTCTTGTGAAGTTTCATCAGCTGGGGAGGATTTCTCTGTTTATAAAAGAATTGTGTTTCATAGAGCTGGTAGGAAAATACTTAAAAAAAAATAATTTTTTTTCCCCTATTCTCCTTTTCTGCTGGAGTAGATTTAGTTGAAACTTATCTAACACTTATATGTGGTATGCCATATAGAAGCTGGTACCAACCAGTATAAGTTTCGCCTACTACTTACAGTGAAGTAAGTCTAGAAGGAAACCTGCCAGCCACAGGAGTACTTAGTAATTGTACATTAGAATATGTGTAATACACTTAAGGAAAGTACTTGTGCACTGTTTTGCCTTTTGGGAACTTCTTATCCAATGCACGTATTTGCTGGCTAGTCGTTCCTGTCTTCTGAAGAAGCTGGGATCACATCCCATTTCAGTAAGGTTTTTGGGTCCACCTTGATAAGCTTTGATGTCCACTCCTGACTGTATAAATCTAAATTGGAAAAAGTAGCTTCCTTCTTAGTGGCTACTCTCTGCACTGAAGTGTTGATCTGGAGCCAGAATGAAGAGAAAATAAGCAAAAGGGGACTACAGTAATTTTTTCAGGTGGTCAGTTATGTATTAAAAATAACAGGTGCAGTCCTCCATGTCAGTTAAGGACAAGAATGTGGTGGATGTGAACAAATATGCTATGGTGCTTCAATTGTTTCTGCATGAAAAGTCATTATTATTGTTTATTTATAAAGTACTGTGAAGATGTGCTGGATTTCATAATTAATCTCTGAAGTAAAAGGGGGGGGGAATCGGCTGAAGTTATCAAGGGTTTTTAAGTACTTGTTCAGTTTAGCAGTTCTTCTGAAAAACCAAAATCATACCTTTTTTAGGTGTATTTCTGTATGATAGCTGCTGGATTGCAATATTGGATCAACATGGTGCAGAGATTGCCTTATTCATTTTATCCCATGAATAAGTTGATTGGTACAAGGCATTCAGTAGACTTTGAAGGCAGTGAAGGAATATCAAGTCTTCAAATACATGTTAATTACAGTAACAATATTTTGAAAGTCTGGAGACCAGAAAAATTTATTCCCGGAAGGAAGCCAACAGTTCCAGTGAATTAACCTTCAAAGAAAAACTTAAAGTATAAAGAAGTAGAAAACCTCTTGGATGCTGATATATTAAAATTATCTTGAATTTTATTATGATATCATTATAAGATCATGAGTTAGGACTCCGTATGTTAGGAGAGAAGACAATTAAGTGAGAGATGTATTTTAAAATAGTTTAGTGGCAGGGTTGTTTCTTAGCATATGATTCATTATCATATATCATATATTATTTTTGATACATTTATTAGATGCTTATGCATTGAACCCTGAAAAAGTAAAAGTTTTTTTGTTGTCTCAGGAGAGAAAAAGTATGGCCAAATGTTATCCTTGGCAGGCAGAAGGATTGGCAGGATTTGGTCACGCTTAGTATTTTTAAACTGTTCACATTTAGCACTTGTATATACTGAGTGCTAATGACAAATCACTGTTTGCCTGTTAGGCATACTTGGACTTCTTTTTTTATATGCAATTTTTGGAATATAGCAATCTTTCTGTTTTCAAAAACAATCACAGGTCTCCATTTGAGTAATGTTACTAAATCAGTTAACTAGAAAGGACAAAGCTTCCATTTTTTTTTTTTTTTATGTGCTACAGCTACAGAGTTGTAGCAAAATAACTCATCTGATAAATTTTTACACTTGGCCTTTATACCTCTTATCGACAGAAATAGAACTGGAAAAACTCAATACTCTGAACTTCAGAGCGTGATCAGAGACATAGTTCCCAGTAAGTGAAGAGTGAATAACATGGATGCGTCAGCATTAAGAGCAGAGAAATACATTGACTTAAGAGGGAGCTTTTAGTGACATTGGAGAGGAGATGAATTGAGATGAGTAAAATTTAGATATAGAACAAATATTACTAATGAAAACAGTGTTATTTTCAAACAGTTTACTACTGCAGTATAAAAATATAAACTCAAATACTGTGAGATAAAGTTATTTATTATGAAGCAGTAAATTTAGTTGATATGAAAGAAATGATAAAATCAAATAATACTTATTTAAACTGTGTCTAAGTTCAGGGAGTGAAACTGTCAAAGCCTGTAATATAATGCTTTAGAAGGAAATTTGGAAAAGAAAACATACAATGAGAAAATCTGTTTACACTGGAGTAGATTAATAAGGCTGCAGGCATACATTAATTGATGTTATTGGGTAATAAGATTAGTAAAGACAGACTTTAAGCAATGTGAGGTTTTGTCATTCCTTTGAAGTGTGTAATACTTCACGCAGTCAGAAATAGGGTTAGCGGCGTGCAATAAAATATAATCAATCAGCAAGATAATTCCTTTATTTGTGTGTTGCTTACTACCAAAACCAATCAGGAATGTATTTTAAATGTAAGGAATGGAAGAAAATGATCATGAATGCTGATAAAGGAGTTAGTTTGGACTGCTGTTTTTGTTTTGATAATTTGCTAAGTGTTGACATATCAAACATTGAGTTCATACCTTTTTTATTTATTGGTGCATGTCAGCTGCCGTTTTAATGTAACGTGTTCTCAGGACAATATATGCAGAGTAATATTTATTTTGATTTTTTGGCAGGTTCAGATCAGCTGCACATTTTGTTATTTACTTATCCTTCCCTCCACTTCCCTTAAATCAGGAACCATAGCTTCCTGTAATGTGGCTTTCAGATACTCTCTAAGGAAATTAAATTTCTAGATTCAAAAGCTGTCCATCTCAAGTTCAAGAGCTCTTCTTTCTTCATGAAAGCATATTTATGAAACTATATAGCTTAGGAAAATTTTAATCAGCCGTATGAAAGCTCTTTCTCTTTAAACATAGTAGGAAAGCCAAAGTAATTTAAAGATAAAGGCACACTGAAGTTTAGAAAACTGTCTTGAAGGTTCATAATAACACCATAGGATTTAGGAATTTAAATTCCTTTTATTATAGAATCAAAACCACCCCTAAGCATATAAATACTTTGCCTAGTTTACAGACTTAACATTCCAAAGCAGTATGGCCAAGAGCTCCACTTTTATTTTGAGCTTATGGAACTATTAGGAGCTCAGTAGCTTTCTCTGAGGAACAGAGTGAATGTTGTAAAATACCAAGTCCTGTTGGAAAGCAAACTTAGTGTATGTTTGGGTTATTTTTTAAGTTATGCTGCATGTAAGATACAGGAATTTTCACTTCTTAAAGTGATAATTCATTTGGGAATAAATGAGGCTAGCAGTGGTTTGTAGTTGATTTTTGCTACTCATTCTTTCTGAAACTTTGCAGCTGCAAAATTATGCAATATAAACTATGCAGCTACTCGTCTTACGAATGTTGCATGCCTTGGGCTAATGCAGCTTAGAAAATCTTATTGCAGGCTTAAAGAAATATAAATTAAATATATCACATGTATTGTAGAAGCTTGTTGCTAAACTTTTGTTTAAGTTATATTGAAACTAAATTAGAAATCTGTTAATCTTTTTTATGTATGCCTCTTAAATCCCACAATAATTTTGTATATATTTTTTAAAAAATTATGTCATAAATTGCTACCTAAAATGTGTAACTGCTGACTAGTCAGTGGTTAGCTGATGATTTACAGATGGCAGTGAGATGGTCCAGATTGTAGGTCAAGTAGCTTTTTATAGCTCTGGTGTATCATTTGGATAAAATTACAACCATGGATGCTTTAGAAGAAGGGTGATTAAACAGTTAAAGTGCTGTACCTCTCATTAGGTTACTAAATGTGTTCTTCGTTTGAGTATGGTCAATATGGTGAAACTGGCTGAGACAGTCTTTGAAACATCTGTCTCTTGGGCATTTCTGAAGAGTATACTAGATTCTAAAAAGTGTGAGAAAGTGATAAAAAGTGAATTCACTTTTATATTTTCAGTCTTATCCAGTTAACTATTTGTCTCAGTTACCACTGTTCAGGATCTTCTCCTCTTGCCCTTTTCTGGCTGTTATCTGTAGACCGTGACCTCTCTTCCACATTTTACTCTAGGTGGTGAGCAATTTCCTCAGGTGTTGAGCTCAGAGAGGCAAGATCTTATTCTTAATGTTTTCTAAAGCATGTACCTTGATACTCTGCATTGATAAAGTGGGTGCTCTGAGAATATTCTAGTGTTGTGCAAAGATACTATTTTGCTGAGCAATTGCCTAGAAATGTGAGCAAGAGATTTAAAAATTGACCTTCTAGATTTCAGTGTGGCTTACTTAGCTAGCTGATGATATGCATTATGTATTCATATATGTCATTCAGTATGAGTAAGGGTGGCACATTCATATATTAAATCAGTATCATTTAACATGATTGAAAGTGGCAGGCTCAGGTATGAAGTCATTCTTGTATTTTTTAAATGTTTTTCAAAATTATTCTTTTCAGTCTGTAAAGGTACAAAAGCAGAAACAATACCTAAGATAAAACAGATGTCTTAAACAAAATGGCAAAGTACAATGTACGCAACAGCCCTACCATTGTTGCTTTGTAGTGACGTGCAAGAGAATTCTATAATTTGTATTGCTTGGTATTCAAGTCACTAGCTTTATAAATATTTAATATAGAGATAAATTGAAAGAAAAATAACACTTTCCAAGTTTGGCATTTTGAAAGCACTGATCTGTTACAGGTAGAATCAGTGTTTGTGGTGGAATCTATAAAATCTTGAAGATATTTGAATTGCTCAGTCCAATAATGTTAACTGCATTCTGAATGGTTTTTTGTATTCTGTTGACATTGTCCAAATGATACCTGTATTTGACTCTTTTATTCAGATCAACTCTAAGATATTTCAGGAAGTTCTTACACATTAATTTTGCTAAATTTTTATTATTATTCCTTTCCTCTTTCTTGGTAGTTGAACTCGGACAGATGCCATAGGTGTGAAGGTATTTGGTTTCAGGCTCCGGTGCTAGTAGGTCTCAAAGTTTGGAAATCAGTTTTAGAAACAGTATTTTAAAGATTTACAAGAGTAACTATCCTATTCTGGAGTACAAACCACAACTGCAGATGCAATTTCATCTACATTTAATATAAATCTGTGGTCACACAAACCATGGTAACAGTGATTTATCACAGCTGTAAAAGAGTGATGCAAGCTCAAAACTTTATCCAACAGTAAATGCTTTCATGAGACTTACTGCCAAGGTAGGTATAGAAGGAGTTTTTGTTTTTAACATTACAGATGATTTAGTTGATCAGAGTGAGAGCAGAGTGGCAATTTATAATTGACAGAGTGAGTTAACAGTCTTTCTGTCAGACTGTATTAGGTGTGGATGAAGGGTCAATGAATATCAGCAGTTTTTCATTGTTTTTTGTAGCCAAGTACCTACATAAAAGTCAATGTCAGAATTTCACCAAGTGACAACTGATTTAACCATTCCTGCACCAGTTCCAAATGCAGCCTCTCTCATGAGCTGTGGCACCCATTAAATGAAAGTAACTCATCATTAGCTAGGTTCAGTTGTCATCTTAATCTACATGGATGGCCATAAATTTTCCAGCCTCGTGCCCTTCAAGAAGTGTTAAGATTATATGTAAAGAAACCCTGACAGTCAGAATCTTCCTTTCAAACCCAAGTACTTAAAGGACTCTGTAAAGATGCTATCAAGTGTGCAATCTTTTTTATTTATCCCTTACACTGAAGAGGGAGCTGAAAATACAGCAGAGATCTGACACCTTGATGGGGTTCTATAGGTGCATTCTCGGGAAGGATTTATATGCTGCTGCCTTTAAGTTTATGATGAACTGTGTGGATTGGCAGTCAAATTTTCTTCTACTGGACTTTAGGTCTTATGATACACAGCATCTGCTAAGTGGAAGTAATTTCAGGCTTTACAGCTTGACTTTGCGAAGTCAATACTCCGTGTGGTGTATTCACATCCTTTTAATCTTGCCTGCTCAAATCATGTCAAGCTATCCCTGAATTTCTGTCAAATTGTACCAGTTACAATTGTCCCTTTAAAGCTTAGTTGAATATTCCTTGGGGTTTGGCAACACAGAGAAGATAATGGTTTTCCAAAGAGGCTCACAAAACACTTGTTCTCTGGCATTAAGAGGTATGATCTGGCATGATACCTTGTGTATAACAGTTTTTAAGGTCACTGAAATGGTCTGCAAGTAGCTTAATGTTGACAAGACTGGAAGTGACCATTACCCCCCTCTAGGATTGCAGATGTTTGCTGAAATGATGTTTTAATGCCAGTTTTTACTGTGGCATTTTATTCTCTGAGCAATCACCTGAGCAAACCCTACAAAGGTAGGTAGCTCAGTTTTGTCAGATCATATCAAGTTATTCTTTCCTTTGAGGTTTTCTGTTTCTCTGTTCAGAAGAACCCCTTCCTGTCCATCACTGGGTCAGTGAGTGCCCCAGCAGGAACCACTGCTTTCACTGCCTTTTGGCTTAGTAAGGTTTTATAGCTAAGCTTCAGATTGCAGCTGTTTCATGCTTAACAGGAAAAGCACCAAGAAAGCTTTCCCAAAGAGATGAGGTAGTGCTTTACTGAAACATAACAGGTTTAATGGAATATGTAAAATGTATATATGGATGCGTGTCAGTTTGTGTGCATAGTGATTTAGTAAGAAGCTCAGTCTTAGGGGCGAAATTAGCTTTGCCTGAGCAAGTGCAGCTGGTGTTGTCTTAAGCTTTCCCAAGTTGATTCATGCATCTTAGCTAATTCTTGCTCACAGTTTTTGCTTTTGTGGTAATTCTCAGCTATGTAATTCTCATTCAACCTAATGCTCAGGTTAAAAATCAGCGAAGTGGGAAGGAGTTGTAGCCTGAAATGCCGGAATGCCGGAAATTTGATTTTGTTGCCAATATAACCAGAAGTCCAAAACCACACAAATAATTCTCTTCCTGGTACTTTGATTCACTGTCTGTGAAATAATGCTTACATAAATTGGTGTAATTTTAAGGGTAAAGAATACTCTGATGTGATTTAGAGAACAGAGCATAATACAGCTTCCAGTGGTAGGGTCCTAATGAAGATCATCTCAGTTTTTGCTTCTACTGCAAAACTCTTGATTTTGTCTTTGATTGTAAAGCCTGTGTGAAAGTTTAAATACTTTTGTTCCTATATTTCTTTGCTTGTATTCTAACTGTTCTTGATACCTATGTTATTTTGCACTGGAAGTGAAGGGAGCTTGAAATCCTCTGTTTATTTGTGTCCTGTGTTCTTATCCAGAGAGATTATTGCAAAATAAAAATAGTCTTAGTTCTGTTTGGCTAAAACCAATGAGAGAGGGCTTTGCAATGAAAAAATAACCTTTGACATACAGTTGACATGAGACAGTTTGCCATTTTAAATATCTGAAAATCTGTTCCCTTAAAGGAGATTAAGAAAATTCTGCTGGCCAAGGAAAATACCTTTCAGAGTAAGGAATCATAGAATGATGTTTTATATATCCTCTATTAGAATCATAGAATAGTTAGGGTTGGAAAGGACCTTAAAATCATCTAGTTCCAACACCCCTGCCATAAGCAGGGACACCTCACACTAAACCATGTCACCCAAGGCTTCATCCAACCTGGCCTTGAACACTGCCAGGATGGAGCACTCACAACTTCCCTGGGCAGCCCATTCTAGTGCCTCACCACCCTAACAGGAAAGAATTTCTTCCTTAGATCCAATCTAAACCTCTCCTGTTTAAGTTTGAACCCATTACCCCTTGTCCTGTCACTACAGTCCCTTCTTTCCAGNTTAGATCCAATCTAAACCTCTCCTGTTTAAGTTTGAACCCATTACCCCTTGTCCTGTCACTACAGTCCCTAATGAAGAGTCCCTCCTCAGCATCCCTATAGGCCCCCTTCAGATACTGGAAGGCTGCAATGAGGTCTCCACGCAGCCTTCTCTTCCCCAGGCTAAACAGTCCCAACTTTCTCAGCCTGTCTTCGTATGGGAGATACTGGAATAATAAAAAAAGATACTAGAAGATACTGCCTTTTGCTTTTCTACAGCTCCCTTTTGGTTCTGCTGTATGAAGCCAGTTTAATATAGCCCTTTAACTTACAAAAAGAAATTTCAGTGCCCACAGCTTGATAATGGTGTTCACATGCACATGTATCACAATAGGTAGCTGATACGTCATTCATTACTGTAGATGTAAGAAATGTCAAAAGCAATTTAAAATTCCAGTTATCTTGGCTCTGCTGAATTCCTAGATAATGTCTGAATATCTACACAATAACGTCTGAAAGGTAAAACATCTCCTCTGTAAGGGTGATGATTCTAATAAACGAACATATCTGAGTTGTACACCTCAAGCACATATAACTTTGAAATGAAGTAAATTTTTAAATAGAGTTGTTGTAGATAGAACTGTAAAAATAGCATCTAGGAAACCTCTTTTCAACTTACTTAGTATAGGAATTTAAAGTCATGCCTGTATTGAGTGTCAGATGATTCAGCAGCAGTTGTATGGGTTTTAGAGAAAAAGTGCTTCAGAGCTAGCAATCTAAATGAGAAGAGCTCTAGGGGACTCATAGGCACTCAAACTGAAGCTGCTTGATGAGAATTCCAAATTCCTACTCTCCTAACTTCCCACCTGCAGAAAGCTCTGGGTGACCATGGATGTCCTGTTGGTGTGGGCTTAGTCATCAGCAGCTCCTGATCTTTTCCCAATCCTATACTCATGGTGATTGTGCGAAGTCCTGTTGCCACTGTTTGCCTGTTCTGCAAGCTCTGACTTTCTTCCCCTCACAAAAGGGTTGGCAGTCCCAAAGGTTGCTGCAGAGGTAACTGCCTGTGCCCTCCTGTGGCAGGGAAGTACACAGCTCCCTGCTACTGCAAGGAAATTATTATGTTTCAGGATTTCAGGGTTTGTTACAGTAAATGCTTGTAGTGTTAGAATTTGAAAAGGCAGGGGCAAGGAAGCATTGCTGTCAAATTTGTATGCTCAGAAGTCATGAGTCAGGTCTGTGGGGGGAAAAAGACTTTTTTCAAAGGTAGTGTATCTGCATGGTAGAGTTGGGTCAGCAAGTTTGGTATCCACAATACCTGCAAACTTCTCATTTTAAAGAAGGTTGTCAACCAGACTTGCAGAGATGGACATTTTAAAAAGTGCCAGATTCCTCAAAAAGCAATTACTTTGAGAGATGTTACCTTGAAATAAGATATATTTTGTATGTATAGAAACTTTTTTGAAAATGAATGGAAAATTAGAGCATGATGCAGTAAGTAATACTGCTGGAGGTAGACAGCTGATATGGATGTGTTAAGCTTGATTTCAGGTATTATTGTTATTATGGGAGTGGTTGATTATCTTGCCATGAAATGCTTTTAAGTAATGTAGTGTTTTACATAAATATTTAAATGGATTAGACCAGAATCATACATAATTAAGACATTGAGCTAAGCTTACTATTTTTTTACCTAGTCTATACTGGTTTTTCTCAGGAGCAATTACTTCCTGATAAGTTGACTTCCATGAAGGACTTGGACATAGAATCATAGAATAGTTAGGGTTGGAAAGGACCTTAAGATCATCTAGTTCCAACCCCCGTGCCATGGGCAGGAGCACCTCACCCTTGATCATATTGCCCAAGGTTCTGTTCAGCCTGAACACTGCCAGGAATGGAGCATTTACCACTTCTTTGGGATGTTCTCTCTTAGTTAAAAAAATGCCTGATACAAAGATTAGAAGGTGTGGCCATATTTGAAGTACATATTGGGTTTTGTGTTACAATTTTAAGAGTTAAGTTTTGGAAACTCCTGCTTTTACCTAATCTTTAATACACATTGCTAAGAAAGCTTTGCAGAGGAGGACTTTTGATATCTTTCAATTATTCTGTGGTACATATCAAAGCTAACTTTTGATATCAAATCTCTCAATCTCTATGTGCTTTTCTAATGTTCTATAAGACCTTGGAGTCTAATGGAAGGGAAGTAAACAAGTTTTAGAGAAAGGGACCTAACTAGCAGGAATACCAGCTTTAGATGAATTCAGTACAGAAACATAGCAGAAATGGATATTTAAATGAAGTTTTAAGGAAAATTATCCTATTTACTCTCCCTTTAGTCATTGTAATACCATAGCGTGAGGGGGAAACTGAAACAACATTGAAATATTCAGATTTAATGTTACAAATATTACTTGATAATCCTGAGAAAGTTGCGGACTTTTCATTCTAATAGAGATGATTTTTTTTTTTCCTGTTTGGTCTGGACAGCACTTAGTAGCCTTTAAGAAATCTGACATTGTTTCAGTCTGTATCCAGTGGTGTGACTAGTGTGGGTGATAGTAAGGAAATAACCACAATGTATATTGCATGTAGTACAGTTATAAATGAGTAAAGGTATTTTAATGGAAAATAAACTGATGGGTACCCATGCTGATTTTGGCTGTTACTAGAACTGTCAGTTGTGCTCTGTACTTTCTTGTATCTGTTTGTCTTTGTTGGATGATGCATCTTCCATATTGTTACACCGAACTGCCTGTTACTCTTAACACTAGCTTGACCGAAGAATGAATGTCCAAGCAATTTATTTTAGGAATTAATTAAGGACCTGCTCCTTTTTTTGTCACTTAACTTCAAACAGGTCATGCTGCTTTCCTAAAGAACAGTTGTGTAACACTCGTGGACCACTTTAATAAATAGCTAATTAGTTGTATGTGTACCAAAAGAGATCCTACTTCCCTTCGGTTGTTGTTCTTCTTTAGTACTCAGAGCTATATTCTCTTCCCTGTCCCTGCTTTTTTTCTTTTGTGTCTTGTGTTTCTACTGTTCTTCCTGTAGACAGTCTCTGTTTTTAAAAAATAAATAAGTGCAACTGGTCTCACTTAAGCAAGCTCATTTTGTGTCATTTCAGGCAACCCTGAAATGTGCTGTCACTCTCATTATTTATTCAAGGATATGAAGAGTTCTGAAAAATGAATAAATTATTCTGTCATCGTTATTTTAGGAAAACTGTAAAAACCACTAAAAGAAATGAATTGGGAAACCATTAGGAATAACCGAGCTTCATTTAGTATAGCTGTGATAGCTTCAGGACATGATATCCTACAAAGGCTTTGCAATTCCTTGTGGATATTGCTGTCAGAGTTTATTACTGTAAAAGCAATGCAGACAACTAGTTGGTAGAGCTAAATTTGGCAGAAATACACTCTGTGAGGTGAAGCTGAATATTTACAATCAAATATCAAACAAAAGATGGTTGAATGATCTGAACATTGACTAATGTAAAAGAAAGACAAAGCAAGGCAGGAGGAAATTAGTTCTGTGATGGAAGTTGGATCAAATGTTTCGTTTCTTTGTATTATTTATAACAGTATTTTGAACAGTTGTGCTGAAAGCTTTATTTCAAAGTGTATGCATATAACTAAAATGGAAAGAACATCAAATATTGATCAACATAGCCGTGGGAAGATAGTTTTAAGTACCTGAGCTGATAGATAGCATTTGAGACTAAGATCAAAAAAGACAAATCACAAGTGAGATTGTAGTTGACCACTTTAGTTGAAAGCTGTGAGGTAAATACACTTGGAGATGGTTGCTCCTGCTTTTTGCCTGTAATAATTAATTATTAATTCTGTGTATTGACTTGGCACATCTTAATATATTCTCAAATTGGAAATAAAAAGCTGAATGAAAATGTAATTATTTTTAGAAGAAATGTTTCTCTTTTCTGTGTATATATTCAGTAATAGTAAGGTAGGGAATTTTTGAAGTAAACAGTTTAGTAATATTAGCTAGTAGTGGTAACAATGGAAATCGTAGAAATATTATTATGTTTTAATAGTTTTCCAATTTGACTTGGCTGGGCAATACAGAACTGGGATTTGATATGACAGAGGTTGCTGTGTGTCTTGGTCTCACTTGTGACATATGGATCCTGAAAAAATATTTAAAAGGAAGGCACTGTCACAGAAATAAACCACATTTAACCTGTAGCCTACAAATTGGCAATTTTGCTGTATAATCTGTATTACAAATATTCTTGGTCAAGTTAGGGACCCTTGTTAGGTAAAGTAGGAGAGTCAGGTAAATCTTAAAGTCCGCATACTCATGTTTAGGGGTCCTCAGTCTGATACATGTGACAATCCTGTTTTTTGCTGTAAATGTCTAGTCTTTGCAGTAGCTGTAGAGTTAAGTACCTCTGTGCTATCTGGATTTAACTTCTGAATTTGAGATTTTCAGGGATTGTTTAATTTCTTGTATTTTAGAACAAGAGTTTAAAGCCAAAATAATCCACCTCAGCTAATGTCTCCATTACAGAAAGGTGTCACCAATTCACCACTCTGAGCAGTGCCCTGATTTAACTGGATCTGCTTTGGGCAGGAGGTGGGACTGGATGATTTCTGAAGGTCCCTTCCAATGTAGGTGATTCAAAGATCTCAAATTAGCTCTGGTCCTGCATTTTCTACCTAAAGTGGACACTTTCCTGAATCTTAGTTTTTAAAACCATTTTCAAGACTCACAAAACCACCAGAAGAATGGTAAATTGCTACAATGGTGGCTTGTGTGCATTATACTTTCCAAATGAAATATGAATAATCACCAACTGTTTCAGATTTCAGGGTCTCATTCTGCCAAAGCATATATCAGTAGTTGTCAGAAGTTCTGTAGAAGAACTTGTCTGTTCCTATAACCAGTTAAATCTCTGTTGCTCTCAGTCTTTGAAGCTAAATGAGGACTTAAGTGTTCTAACATGCAGTCCTAGTGGCTGAGGCAAAATAGAGCAAATAAGTTAGATTTAATAATCTAGCTCTTAAAAATGTCTCCTTATGAGAAAAGAATTTGTCTTCACACTCAGCTGGGAATTATTTTATGTTGTCAGACCAGGTTTTTTTTCAGGTTGTCAGTTTTCAGATACGTTGCTCAAAGGATCCAGCACAAGTTTTGTATTTTATTAAATTATCGGATGATACAGATTGTCATTAAAAAAAATAATACTGTAGATATCTTTTTTGCAAAACACAATTGCTGTCCCAGCAGAACCTATTGAGTTAAGATATAACTCTTATAAAAACAAAGCAATTTGTAGAGAAATCAAAATAAATTACCAGAGTGATAAATTTTCACTATTTTTCTGGGTTTATATTTGTGAGTTCTCACTGCTTATCTGTTGTAGTAATTGAGATACATGAGCATTTTTTGAAGATGATTCTGAGAAGGATTTTTCAGAAATGTGGAAACTTCACAGTGCTGTTTCAGGCATACATAGAATAACAAAAGTGGGAAAAGCAGGACAGATGTCTCAGGGTTTAAAAAAAGAGCAGTGGGCTGAGTAAGAATAATGCTAAAAACATCTCAGGAAAGGAAATGAAAAAAACAAGGAATGGTGGCTCAGGAATTGTTAATCCTTTTCCAGACTTTGAAGAAAGAAAAGTGTAGTAAAATCCACATTAGGAAAGGTGAAATATTTCTTTTAAATTTTTGACCAAATCAATTATTAAAATTTAATTAATCTTATTAAATATCTTGAACTTAAACAATGATTTAGAATTCAGTTGTAGAACAAAGCTACCTGACATATCATAGGTAATATAAACAACAGGTTTAGTCTGCCTGTGATAGCTGCAAGGCAGAATGGGATACTGATGATTTATTTGGTTGAGTAGTAAAGCCCAGGAGAAAGGAAGAGCATGCTCCTTTGTCTTACTATGAATTACTGTAGCAAATTACTTGCAGTAACCTTTTTGAAATGGAGAACCTCAATGAACTCCTTAGTCCAATGAAATGAGTATAAAAATTCCTGTCCTACAGGATAAAGACGCTTCTCAGCTGGTCTGCATAATTGGTGCTAAACATACTGAAATGCTCAAATCTGCACATTGTTCTTGTGCATTGTTCACTCAGCTGCTCTGCTTCTCATGGTGTTTGTGCTGTAGCTATGATGAATTTTATAAAAGTTTGAATGAGAAACAAATATAAGAATGTGATTTCCCCATAAGTCAATTGAGTTGAATGACAAGCAAATCAAAAGCTAATTCTCCTAGAAACAATCACTTCATTAAATCCATTTATGTTACACCTGTTTACTTAGTGAAGAAATTGCTAGGTTTTTTTTTATTCCATATCAGTGTCCTTTTCCCCACTAAAAATGCATTTAAAAATATATATTCTTTGAATGAAGGCTGCGCAGTGAGTCAAAGGCAAGACAAGGAACAAGGCATGCAGACCCATGCTATCACCCACTGCCTACATATGCTTTTAGAAATGGTGTTCTATTGAAAGTTCAGACGTAAGGGTTTCCTTTTCATTGTGAAGAGATCTTTGAACAATTCCTCCCTTTCTCCAAAGAAAATGTTGACAATAGAACCTTTGATCTTCAAATACTAATGCACATGATAAATTTAATTCATGTAAATAATTCTGCTAGGCTCAGTAGGACCCATCACAGAAAGTTAAACACACATAACTATCTCTCGACTAAAGATCATGCACATGGTAGGTATAGAGGCATAGTCCAAAAGTTCACTTAGATAAAACTATGTCTTTTTCAAAAGATGTAATTAAAATGTTGTCTTATCAAAGATCATGTGTGTGGTTTTTTAAATTACATTTTAAAAAGTTATCTGCACTCAACTTCAAAACTTTTAAAAGCAACATTTATCTGGACAGTTTAATGATGTTATAAATACATGTACATGTAGTAAAATAATAACGATTCAGCACATTTTTATATGAGCAGTCCAGTATTCTATGATTTCAGGAAATAGCACTGCATGATTTTATTCTATGTACTGTTTACATTGTCAAACATTTTCTACAATCATTCACGTGTTTTCCAGGTGTAGACTTTGTTGAATACAGTTCATTGAAGTTTGAGCATAGAATCCTATATGAAATTTGGGTCTTCATTGTTCTATAGATATAACCTTTACATTTTAAAGTTCTTGTGGAAAAAAAGTGTTCTACTTTAGAGGATCATCTAGCGGAGAAATTTGCTGTCATAAAACAGACAACCACATTTCTTTTCTGAAATACTTACAGTCTTATTAGTAATGCTTTGATTCTTGCTGCTTCTTGTCCTGCTTAGTTAATGAATATCACCCTGCAGTGGAGGGGGCTTGTTTCAAAAGCTGGGAACTCTTTCATTCCCCACTGTTAAGATATCATATTAAGATTTCTACTTGAGAGTGACCTTGGTGCTTCCTTCTGTTAATGCATTCATACAACCGAACCAGTATTAGGGAGAGAATGAGGTGTGTGTCCTCTTAGTGATGGTAATATTTTGTTTAAATTGTAAAATTTAGCTGTTGAATTCTAATGTTGCTTACACAAAAGTTCTCTTGAATATCATTTTACTTAAGTAAATCAGTTGTTATGTGGATTTATGCAAGAACTCTCTGGCATTGGTAATTTGAATGTGTTCTAGCAGTCTCTTATATCACCCAAGAGGACTGTTGATGCCACCAATATGAACCCCCTAGCAACAAAACCAAGATTTTTGCCTTACATTTTGTATTAATGGAAGTGAGGTTATTGAACAGTGGTTTTCCAAAAAAAAAAAACAACCCAGTATTGTGTTTCCATAACATGAGTGGTCAGCTACAATTTCTTAAGTTTATGACAGACCATTAGCATTTCTTTGCACTTCTGGAAGAACTTTCATTTAAATAAATCGTTGCCTACCAGGAAATTTCCCAGTGCTTAGAGTTTCAGTGCTTCTTTTGCTATCATGAACTAGTGTCAAGGTCTTAAAGTATCTCTTCTGCTGGTACTGTTCTAATGAGAAGGAGGTTGGACAGGGCCTTGGGAGACATGATCTGGTGTGAGGTGTCCCTTCCTATAGCAGGAGGATTATAACTCAATCTTAAGGTCTTTTCCAACCCTAACCATTCTATGATTCCGTGATAATTAGTACACCATTATTGCTTCTTTGGCTATAAGAAGCAATAGTTTTTTTGGGGGGGTTGTCACATGCAACGCACTCTCTACCATCAGGGTAATTTTGGAGTATTTTTCTGTTTTCATTAATGCTTGCAATTGGTTATGCTGGAAGTGAGTGGGTTTAACAAAAGTTAGTATATACCAAAGATAATGATAAAACCAGCTGAAATTAGAGCTGGGAAGTGACTAGGTTTTATTACTTTCTACAGGATTTTTATGATTCCTTTTAATAATGTTGGCAGCATGCTCTGTTTCGTTTGAAAAGAATGCAATGGGTCACAGTCCCCTTTGGGAAGAGAGGTGTCACTTGAGGCCACTGTATGAATCTTTAGTATTCTGATAACTTATCTTCATGTTTTTTTAAGTTTTTATGTTCTCAAAGTTGGGCAGAGTAGTAGGCACTGTGACTTCACAAATACTGATATATAAGGAATTGATAAATACTGGTATTTTACTAGTTTTTCCTGCTTTCTGTTTGGTTATTGAACTATGTAGATGTCTGCCACACCCCACTGGTCTAGTGAGCTGTCAATACTGTTTCAGTCATTTTTCTCTTTTCACTTGTTCAGTGAATTTCATTATTGTTCTGTAACTTTCCTTCCAGTTTACCTTTGTAGTTCAAATGTTATTTGTCGAAGCATTAGGTGGTAACTCAGCTGTGGTTTTCATTTTGAGGGGGAGAAGTGGAATTACGACCTGTATTCTGATAGCTCCATATGTCACTGCATATATGACACAAAAATTGGGCATACTTTTTTCCTTTCTAACCATTTTTTTTTTTTTTATGCTGCAAGCTCCTTCATGATTTGTTTATATGGTGCAGCTCTCAATGAATTATGGATGTTGTGGGAATAAACAATATTCTGGTTTACTGAGAAGGATTTTAAAACCTTAAAAACAGTTTTTCATTTTACACTGTAGCATTCCAATATAAATGGTCATAGGCCTACTCTGATACCATAATGAAATAAAATAGGTTTTTTTCCTACCATGTCCAAGTATTTCATAGGATGTCTGGTGACACTCCTTTTGTATCTAACCACATGCCATGTTTAGAGACAGCAAACAGCTTAAACTGCAACATATCAAACGTTTGGCTTTCATCCAAAATGGTAAACTACTGTTGGTACTTAAATTTTTATTTTGAAATAAAAGATATCCCCCTCTGCTTGAACTGAAATTAATATGTAAGAGAAACCACAGAACTTGAAACATGATTTCTTAACAAAACCCCAACATATGGCAGGGAGGTTGGAACTAGATGATCTTAAGGTCCTTTTCAACCCATACTATTCTATGATTCTATGATTCTATACAGGTCTCAGATATACAGTCTTAATAGACTGACTTTTCGATCTTTTGTCAAATTTTCTGAGATATCCATCTAACACATATTTTTACTTGAGAAATGGAAGAACAAATAGGAATTAAGAGGAATTACAGAGTATAGCAGGGCAGGTATGGTTGGTATTCTAGTACTTGTCTCCTGTGGTATGTAAGTGTACTTAAGCTGGTCTCAGCAGGCCTTACATAAAGGGAAGGACCAATTTTCTAGATGTTGGTTTATATTATCTATATCATACACCTATGAAATTTGGGTATTTTGGTTTTTTTCTTGGTTTTTTTTGGTTGATTTGTTGGTCTTGGTTTGTTTTTTTGTTGTTTCTTTTTTGTTTGTTTGTTTAATTTTGTTTTTCTTATAGTTTTGTTTATTTTCTCCTGTGAATATAATCAGAGGAAATACATATTTACAGTATTGGGTCACACTTCCTTCTGTGTTCACTATGCATTTGGGAATCACAATCTTCATCTATTGTCTTCCTTAGATTTGTTTATCTGAGATGTGTTTTCTCTATGGACGCACTACTGTGTGAACTCATAGTCTTTAGGTTTTGCTTGGTGGGATGTGGAACCATCTCACTGAAGGACCCTCAGATGTGGAATTTGTTTCCACAGTAATGTTAACTTAATCCTAGTCCATTGACTTTGAAGGTATGGTAAAAGGTTCTTTTTCTCTGCTTGAGGTGTTGTAGGAATTTGAAGTTTGCATTATAATTGAGAGCTTTTTATTTGATACTTTTTTAATACTACAGTAGATTCTGTTAAAGTGGGCATATTTTATACTTAAATGAGACTTTGTTGCACGCACAGGATTATAGTGTCTTTTTGCATTTTAGTGGTTTTGCAAAAACCCAAAATAATAGCATCAATTTAAACAAACTGTGATTTGTGACTATTTCTTCCATTTGAATTAAACCAGAAATAAAGCCAGAGATGGCTTGTAGCCCATTAGAGCAATTCATCCTTTTAAGTCTACCTACATTGCTAAAGAAGGAGATCCAGGAGAGGATGGAAGCAACGACTCATTGACCATCCATGCTTATCAGTTGTTAGTTTGCTCCTTGGTATGATTTTGGTTCTTGTGTACATGTGAGGTTGGTTGGTTTGTTTCCAGTGCAGGATGAAGGAAACAGCATGCAGCTTGTGTTGCAGCCCACCAGAGAAGTACATTTGCATTATGAAACTACATGTATGGATTATGAGGTTTTGGGTGTCACTCTAGATCAAGAGAGGGTGTGTGTGAAGTATGTCCCTTCAGAGCCCATGGGAATAGTGCTGGAGGGCTTCACAGGCCCAAGAAAGGACAAACCTGCTGTAGAGTTAGTGTCTGCTGAATGTCCTCCCTGTCCCTGAAACTGTTTTTGGAGAGGAGCAGCAGAGATGTAAGATTTTAAAAGGTTAGTGAAGTTCATAATGTGTCTGATCAACAGAGTGGGGCTGGTTGGTGGTGCTAAGGGTGCTCCCCAGCACTGTTTTAGTTAGATTTATCCTGTGAGAGCCAGGGCTGAAAGTACCACTGTTTAAACTTCCCTTTTTTTAGGATTATTGTATGTAATGCAAAAACATTTTGCAATCTGAACTTTAAATAAGTGCTTCTCAGAAGGTTTCTCTAGGATTTTTTTTCTTTTTAGTGTTTTTTTTTTTTGGTTTTGGTTTGGTTTTTTTTTAAAGAGAAGTAAATATTTTAAGCGGATTTTGGTTATAAAGTGTGCTCATTTTCTTAATATTTCTCTCTTGGGAATAAAATATTGAAAATGTGAAATTCTTATCACATGGCTAGAATCTGACAGTTATTCAAACCAGCTGCCTAGTTGTGATGTGTAGCAATATTTATCGCTGTGATTCACTATCACATCAGGAAAATAAAAAGAAGAAGTGAAAATGCTATGAATAAATAAAATCTGAGAAATACTTAATCATAGTGTGTAGATGGTGGGGATCTGTTTTAAAACTCCAAACTATATTTAATTTTTTATTAAAATAAGTGATGCAGTTTCTGTGACATCTAAAAATTATAAGCTATCCAAAATTAAATACAAGAATAGAACATTTTCCCATGTATTTATACACAAAAACTTTCCTTCTCTAAGTACAAGAAAGGGATGCCTTTCTTGTTTTCTGTTTTCCTGCAGAATTTCTGCAGATCTCAAATTATATGCATCTGCCTGGAAACAGGTAGCTGTATTCAAGGGGAAAGAGATGCCTAACTATTTCAGCCATCCTTCATGCATTTCATGTCCATTCTGTTTCTTTTCCAAAGAAGTAATATACAAAAACACTCTGTGTAATTTCAGTATCAAGAGTAATAGCCACAGTTTGACAAGGCATTGATTACTTGAAAAGAATTTTCATCATCTGTAGTTAAGCCTCATTTCTGAGTTAGTACATTGAACGTTGTAGCTAAAACTTTCCTCCTTTTTAGCTTCATTCCAGCACCAAATGTCTTCAGAAGGGAAGAATGTTATGAGTTGCATCAAAAGTTTAACAAATGATTCATTACTGTATGAAAAATAGTGTTATTTAAATTTTCCAGTGAAGTTGTTCATTGTATTCACAGAATACAATGCAAAAATATTCTTCACTGCAAACCAAATCCTTTTTTGATAACAGTCCATTGCAAGTTCTTGGACATCACTAAAGCTAATTAAAAGCAGGTGGATTCTTCTCATGTAGTATACCAGCCAACTGAATGAAATGTAGATAACTTGTAGTAATTCTTGGAGAACATTTTTTTTTTCCCCATGGACCTTACTGGAATGTTAGGATTCTGTAAAGCTCTGATTCTGAACAGACAAAGAATCGTATTTTAACAATAATACCCATATTACTTTGTTTATAAAACCTGAATTTTAGTTGGCACTGTAGAGAAGGCCCTGAAGGAAACTTAATTTTTGAAACCTGATCTCTGTGTGAAAGTCACTGTGAAAGTCTGGTATAAAGATTTTAAAGGTTTCATTTAGAAACTTCAATCTACAAAGTTAAGTTCTATGATTTATATTTTATTTTAGATTAGCTTTAGTTTGTTTGTTTGTTTGTTTTAAATTTTGGTGTCTATAATGTTTTGCAAGACTCGGCTTTTCTTTCAGAATAATAAAAGCGAGTGATTAAATGAGATAGATGTATTGCAGAGCATGAGCTGGATTTACTGTGTTCCATTTATGAACTAAATGTTTGGCTCAGTTGTATGATTTATTACTAGTTAGATAGTTATCTTTAGTTTCTAAGAGTTTGTTTTATGTGGGTTAATGATAATGGTTTCTGTCTACATGCTTAGTGCCATACAGAAGGAGACACAGAGGCAGAGAGTGGGAGACCATGTGCTGCTGAGTTGTGATGCATTTTCCCGGGGTTGCCAGGAAAGTTCAGGCTGCCTTCTTTTTCTGGGCAGAATGAATCGAAGGTTGGAAAAACAAATTGGCACTGTGAAATTTTTTCAAAAACAGAACTACTTGTATCTGAGCCAGATGAGAATTCTGAAGTACGTGTATCTTTACAAATCACGCTGTGCAGATAACTTATATCTAATGTCATTGTAATAGACCTCAAAATTCATCTTTCTGTAACACAGCATGTAACCGAATGACCCAACATGAAATGGAATTTATGATGTTAGTCTTTCCAATCCCAGCCAATTTTGATTTTGGGACTTCATTTTTTCTTGAATCAAGTTCTGTGTCGTCTCAGAAGGTCAATAAAAGAACAGAATAAAATAATACAACACTTCATACAGGTTCAGAAAATCTGATGAGGCAGATTGAAACAGTTTGTGGTCTTTCGTCAGGTTGCTGATTAAATGTATTGCTAAGATGATAGTGAGGATTCGATAGCGAAATATTTAACGTCATACACAGGATTTTTAAACTGAGAATTTGAAGGAAGATCTTGTGAGAAGTGGAGTTTCTTAGTTGATGGCAATAGCTCTATGAATGTTGGTGCATATATAATATGTATGTTAAATATCCAATGCTCCAATATATATTATATAGCTATATAATTTTTGTCATGAACATAGACTTCCATGTCCTTTCAGATGCCTGGGTGTATTGATCATGATTGATCCCTAATTGCCAGTTGAAGGTTATACTGGCTGGTTCTGGGTGAGAAGTAATGTTGCTGCACAAGTGTATTCAGTAACAACATAGTGTAATAGCATACAGGTCTGAGCTGCTCAATTCTCTGACAGTGGGCCAACAAATGCCTTCAATATATCTACACATTTATTGATCAATTTTAGCAATAACTTGCAAAAATCTCCAAATCTTAATAGCATTAGAGTTTTTTAATTTTCTAACATAAGTAATTTTCTGTTTCACTGTGTGTCAGTGTTATGTGTTGTCTTTTGCACCTGAACTTGAGATTTTACGTAATAGGTGTATGCTGGGGCAAAGCACTTACAGTTCATACACAATGGGAAATGTGAAGAGCAAGACAAGTTAAGATAGTCTCGTGTAACAGATTGTTGTAAAACTTCACAAAAATAAAAATTTGATTCACAAAAAAAGGCATAAAACTACTTTTGAAAAGTGTTTTATTTCTATCTTTCTTGCAAGTTATATTTCTTATTTTGAAGCGGAATTTTTGCAAACTAAAGAAATATAATCTGTTTTAAATGCTACTTTAAAAGACCCATTTCTCAAGCAGTCAGAATTAGACTGTTTTACAGAGGCAAACATTTCTTCTGCACACTGCATAATCATTAGATCTGTTTAAAAAAATGATTTCTTGAGCTTGTAAAACAAGTTGCATTTCTTTTGTATATTGGAAGGTTTTTAAGTTGTAGTATCTTCAGAATGAGTGCATGTTCATATTCTGTTGCCTCTGAAATAGATGGGAAAGTACAGTGTTGAAAAATCACTAAACCAGGAAGATCTGCTTGTGACATCCATGGTAGTCTAACATGAAGAGGAAGAATAGCCAACTTTTTTAATAGCTTGCATGCAGGACTAGTTTGCATGTGTACTTGGAGGTGATCATTGATAGGCCAGGCATGGCTTTATGACTCCATTTCTACTATGCAGAGGTTGCAACAGGAAAACGTTATTGGGTGTCTGTTTGGGGGTAAAGGGGTGGGTTTTTTGTTTCTCTCCACTGTAGAAAATTGAATACTTTCTATCTATCAGCCATCGTTCTTCTGTACATCCCTGCTATAGTAGCCACTACAAAGTGACTGTATTGTCCTCTAATCTACTAAAGCAGTTTTTAACATGCCCTTTGCTTTATCAGCATTTTCGCTGACTGGGAAGCCTAACAAATACCTTTACCTGTGGTAATTTAAAATCTGCTAGTGAAGTGTGGGCATTTGTTGGTGTTACAATTTTCGAGTTGAAGCCAAAATTCATTTGTTGACATAATTATTGAACGTGCTTTTATTTAATAAAGAAGAAACTATATACTTAGATTAAATTTTAATCTTTATTTACTGTGATGATGGGAAAAGCAGAGAATTTGGTGATTAGTATTTTACAGAGGAGTCATTTACTATAATTATATGTTTTTAACCAGTGGGATTATCATGTTCTGTTAACCAGATTCTTTCCTGACTTCTTGTAGGATTCTGAGTAACAACAAGATCTTATGGTTGAAGAATGGCTCTTTCTTTGGACTGAGATCCCTGGAGAGACTGTGAGTAACTGATCAGCCTCATTCCACCTTCAATTAAAAAGTCTGTGTATTTACAATATAAAACCAAACATCAGATAATGAAGTTGAGATGTTCTGAACTGAGCACAGTAGAGTTTCTGGGTAGTCATCAAGTTAAGAAACAGCATAAAAATGAGTGAACAGGGATGGATGTGGAAAATACAGGAAAGCACTGCCATCAATTTGGAACTAAAATAAACATCGAGTCAAAGACTTGTACTACACTATGTACACTATCATGGTGAAGACTGGTATATGTAATGGTAACACTAATATACCTGACATGTAGTTTAGATTATTTAACATATTGGTTTCCAATACTTCAATTTTAATACTATGCTAATTCTATTCTATATTTTAATTATATTCTAAAGAAATTGGACAGCATTTGTCACTGTAGCAGGCAATGACATTGCTAAAGCTCCATGGCCAGTATTTGAAGTGGGGAAGAGGAGTTCAGGAGGAGCTAATGCATTAGAGGAGGAAATATCTGGAAACTTCAACGGAATAAATAGGTAGTATCAGCTATACAGTAATAACACTGCTGGCTGCATATATAGGTCACTTATTTGAGAATAATCATGTCAGCAAGTCTGAAAGGCTGTTTTTTTATATCTATATAAAACTTATTTTGCCAGTGCATCTAAAATGAGAAATTACATCATTCATATCTTACAATATCTCCAGCAGTTTAAGCTAAATTATGTTTGTATTGCTTTGTGATAATACCTTCAATATATACAGCTGTTGATGTAAAGGAGTTGCTACATTCATGAAGGCAGGAATATATATGAATACATGAATGTATTCTACATTGACTGAATGTTACCATATGTAAAAAATTGCATATTAAAATCAACTTTAGTATTTTACTATTTATGTGTGAGATATGCATTCTATTTATGATTGTGTAATAAGGTAAGTATATGATACTGAGATATTTGAATAATATAAATGCAATTTAAAAACAATGTATTTCAAGGTCTGGAACAATCTCTTAAGCACCTTGAAGGGTTAGGATAAAGCTAACTCTGAACGGTTATGAAAAGGAATCCTACCTTTTCTCTGCATTTAGTTAATATTGGCAGCGACAAAAGGTATGCAATGAAGAATAGTTGTGTATTATTTACTGATTTAATCTTGGGTGTAATAATGATATGAGGTTTATAAAGAAGTTTACAAATATTTTAGACAAAACAGTTTAGCATAGGAGATAGGATTACAAATTTATTACTAGAAGGGATATTAGTACATTAAATTCTGATGTACTGCATGTAAATCACCAGTGTTTAGAAATAGAGGGAAACATTTACTCTGTTTATTTTTTTTTTTTTTTTAAGATTTAATTTACACTGGGGAATGAGCACATACTTTAAGAACTTGTAGTTATCTAGTTAGAGAAATTCTTCAAACTAAAAAGACATGGCAAACAGTATTGAGAACAGTGAGAAAACAAAAAAATGCCTCATGGGTGTAGCCTCAGGTATCATCACCATCAAAACCTTCTTAATTTTATTGTTTTGAATTTTCACAACATTACAGATAAAATGAGTGAGTATAATCTGCTCTGTATGGAGTGCTGTTTGGCCATGGCACTAATACAAAATCTGTAAGTGGTCATAGAATCGTAGAATAGCTAGGGTTGGAAAGGACCTTAAGATCATCTAGTTCCAACCCCCCTGCCATAAGCAGGGATACCTCACACTAAACCATGCCACCCAAGGCTTTGTCCAACCTGGCCTTGAATACCGCCATGGATGGAGCACTCACAACCTCCCTGGGCAACCCATTCCAGTGCCTCACTGCCCTAACAGGAAGGAATTTTTTCCTTATATCCAATCTAAACCTCTCCTGTTTAAGTTTGAACCTGTTACCCATTGTCCTTGAAGCAAAGACTAGAATTCAGGCAATGACAATCTCATCAGATTCAGATGCTCTGTTTCTTGTTGTCTGGTCCCATACACTTATTTTCAATATATGTGAAGTCTGAGTTTCAGCTGGGGGGACTTACAACAGCTGGAATAGTCTACCAGGAGATGAGTGTGAATGAACTACATATGGATGAGTACACCTAACCCTTGGACAAAGGCTTCCCTAGCTTTGCCTTTTCCACACGATCTAATTTAGAGCACTACTTCAGGTACCGCTTAAAATGGAGAATCATCATGGAGAACCAAAATTTACCAATAAGAACTTTTGTTTCTTTTCTGAAAGGAAGCATAGAGAATCCTATGAGGTACCGTAGCAGAAATGAAGCTTCCTCTAAGATAACAATAAATTTACAACATCAGGTGCTTAGCATGCAGGATTACTCATTTAATTTGGCTTAAGTCCCATTGAGAATAAACAATTAGTAATGTGTATGACATAGAGGCAAGAATCGTGTGTCTGTAATTCTTTTGCAGTTACCATGAGTTTATGAGCCAGAAGCGCGTTAGCTTGCGTAGGAAGTGAAATCATTCATTGTCAAGCTTGAAAATTTCAGAGGAGAAGAAAAATTTCAGGTGGAACTGAGTGACTTGTAAATTCTGTTGCTTTACTCGCTTGGAATGCTCAAAAGCTCTTTTTGAACAAGGAACAGTTTGAAGCCATAGACCAATATGCTAGTGACACCTTTCTCCTTACTTTGTTTTTCAATGCATGTCACAATTGGAATTGGATTACAGATGTGTGAATCCTCCCAAGTTCTGGTGATTTCTCAACAGCAATGAGAGACGTCACTGAGCAGTTGTTTCTAGCCAGGGCTCCTCATTTTATGCAACTTTAATCAATCAAACTGAGAAATATAAGTTGTTTGCATTGTAACTGTCCATTTTAAGAGTATGACAGGATCCACTTCTCTAAACCAAAGACTACTGTAGAACTCTTTTATCATATAATGTATAATATAGTGCATTATATATATAATATATGTAATATATATAATATATATATATATAAAATGCATCTTTTTTCAAAATGTAGTTTGACCTGATTTGTATTTATTTCTGCAGAATTCTCAGAAAATTGCATTCCTTTTTTCAGGCATAGTGCAAGTGTTACAAGGTTTCTATTTCAGATTGCCTTAAATTCTGTTGCTGCTATAGAAGGAAATACGATACTAGTTTTTAGGGGTACAACCAGCCAGCCAGGAAAAAAGTTATTTGGGGATACAATTATTTCCCTTTTAGTAATAGACAGATAACCCCTCCTTTGCTAATAATGAAACATATAATTCTGTCATAAAAACTATATAAATAGTAGTGATCAAAACAGTACATTTATGAAATTTTAGTGTTTTTACTAGGCAGTTTGTAAAAGTGCTTCGGAAAACACTACCTTGCAAAAGGTGCTTTTTCTTTATTTTGTATGTGTGTGAACAATAACTCATGAGTGTTCTGTAGAGATGGAAAACTCTTGCTCCCTAGTTTTAAGTTTTCTGAAACTAGGAATTGCTGCCTTTTTCTGGTTTGGAAAGGCTGAGTCAGAAATGTGTTACAGCATCTGGATTATAGTGCATCTCTGTGCCACTGGGCTTACTTTATAGTACTAACAAGATGCATTAAGAAGGGAGTATAATTTGCAAGAATAAAATATTCTGTAAGCTTAGGTTTTGTATGGTGCTTGGTTATATAGGCCTTGGTTTGGAATGAAACAGAAATGTAGATAAGAAAATAAACTTTTTTGAAGCAAGTGTGGTAAGGAAACTGTTGGCTAAAATATGAAGAGCCTTGTGGCAGTTCAGCAGAAGAGGTCTACAGACTATAAATTCTAGATTACAGCGAGCACCTTGGACCCATTTCTCTCATACACTCTGTAGAGATGGCTCCACATTCAGGAGGCTGAGAGTTCAGTTTGGATCTGCAGCTTGGGGTAGAGAGTTCACAATTTGCAGTGGTTTCAGTTCCACTGTTTTTCCTGTTCATAGTCACTATCCTATCTTACTGGGAGATGCATTGATCTGAGAAAGACAGCATCAGTTACCGTAGACATTTAAATAAGCTTTTCATATATTCTGGGTACCATAAAAGAAAGGTAAAGTGGGGTTTCAAAGTGGTGAAATAGTGAGGTAGTTCTTTCAACTAAGTCTCTGCAATCCAAAAGCTCGCATTTAGTTAAAAAAGTTTGGAGGATCTGAACAACACTAAAATTGACTGTATATAATTTGATAGTATAGTTTTCCCATAAATTGGAACAGTGTATTAAATAGAAAATCTGTGGCTTATTTTACTTTTTAAAATTATTATTTATTTATTTGTTTTTAACTTACGGGCAGTGGGGCTAGCTATTGCTGTTACTCAAGGAATCATAGGCTAGTGCTGATAACTAAATTACCAGAAGATAACTTGTCATGGCAGTATATGGTCTAGACCCTTTTTCAAAAACACTGCAGTCTCTGGGTAGTGTGCAGCAAAGTAATACCATTACTAACAGTTGTGGCAAATCTTTGTATGCTTGAGAATATTTGGTCAGTTGTGGTTGACATGATGCTTTTGGGGTTAAAGTCTGATGTTTGGCCAGGTATTTCAGCTGTGCTGGACCTGAACTTAAGATCTATTCTAGGAAATGAATCTCATCCTGATGATAGCTGGCAAAATCAGTATGTGTCTGAGCTATTATCCACACTACTAGTTTTCTTACCTTCTACAGCAACCGTTCCATCACAATTGCTTGTGATGCAACAATCACCCCTGTCCTGCACTAACTCTCTATGTTGCCTCTAGCTGGAGGCAACCTGTTGTGGCTTCTTCACTGTTGTCTTCCTTGCTCTGAATGAAGTTGATCATTTACTTGGAATTTTCTGAAGTGGGTACATGACATTTCTGTATCTCTCTTTTACAACCAAATATACTTTTTCATTAAGATTCTAGAAGCATAATTACTTTTGGGACTGCTGTCCCTGTGGCTGAAACTCTTCAATGAATTCAGAAGCTGCTGAGAGTGAAACAGCAAATAAAAATAAACATACACAAACAGACCATGACTGCATAAGCAGTGTTTCCTTGGGAAGTCAAAATGGAAGAGCACTAAGCAAGATTACACAAACTTTTCACAGTTGACCCAGAAGGAAAGCATGAAAGACACTAATAATTTGACAGTGACTGTTTTACGGAAAATTGCTGTTATGTTTTCACAGTATTCCTTGACATGTTTCTAGATAAAGGAAAATAATACTGAGGTATTTGTAAGAATTTAGCATTGAATGTATTTTTAATTTTTTTTAGCTGTATAAATTAGTCTTACTTAATCACCTGTCACTTAAATTGTGTGTACTTTTATTAAAGGTTGCTGTAATGTTCCCAACTATGTGGCAGTGCCATGCAGTCACATGTTGTCCTCAGTTATTACTAGATAAGATTGCATAAAAGATACTCTCAGTAGATTTCAGTATGACATTCTGCAACTATATATTGTGATGTGCAATTGAAGTAATAACACATTAACTTGGGGGAATGAAAGGGCTGGAAAGACAACCACAACAAATTAGGCCATAGAAAAAACATGTTAAACAGCTGGTATAAAAATATGGTATTTAGATGTTCTTTAGCAAAACTCAAGTTATGAAAGAGGACAATATAAAGGGTTTACATTCTGATATACCAATGTGCTTCTTTAAACATACAATTTACATTCTCTAAATTGCTGGTCACTTAGTTTCTTTTCCTGCCTATATTTTTGAATGTGCGTGCACACACATGAAGAAACAGAGATGTTTTTTCTAGGCACTGTGAAGGATGTGAATATGCTTCAGGGAGTTGTTAAACAGTTTTATTTTCAACATGTATGTATGCTATCTTTAAAGTTAGAAACATCACAGATTAAATCTAGAATTATGTGATTTTTTTTGATTGTTGTAAAAATTAAAAAATCTAGTTGTTTAAACTGTCAGAATGACATTTAGGATCCAGTTGTACAGTTTGCAACTGAGGAGTGTGCCCCTAACATCATGAATTAACAAAGAATAGATTGGTAATCTTGGAGACCTCAATGACTTGTGTTAATTCATTTCAAATGCCGTGTTTAGTGAAAATCTGTTCTGTTACTCAGGGAAAGGGCAATTTTAAAACCTATTTCTTAGAGCTGTTTGATGTGTCAGTAATTACAGTATGATTGAAACTGTTTGGTTTTCTAGTTTGGAAAAAATACGGGGAAATAAAAATCAGTGCAAGCTCCTTTCAAGTGTCTGAAGTTTTTGTGACATTTTTTCTTGTATTTAAAGTCCCACATGGATTTAGTAAATTCTCTAGAATTTACTGTAGTTGATAATGATGACAAACGAGTTCTTTGTTGAAATTCACCCCAAATGTTCTCAAAGAAAAAAGATACAAATGCTCCAAACAGTATTTTAACTTGTCTAGTAATATGTCCAGGAGTCCTGGGGAGATGTAAGCAACTTTTCCTGTAAGATTTCTTGTTATGTTGAAAACATTTACAAAAATCTTGTTACGCTACATTACTATTGAGGATATTCCAGTAGGAGAGGATGGATGGGAATAGTTATGGAAAATGATTTTTCTTCTGGAGTGACACTTTGTGCACATACTCTAAACTAGACTGAAAATTCATATTTCTCTTGATGCTTGTTGAACTTTGAGTTACCCTTTTGGTTTCAGTGCCAGATTAAGAGATTGTCCTTCTAATTGCAATGATGTTGGTGTTAGCGTGAAGCAGGATAGTTCTCTTTGCCACTTCTAGATGCAGCTAATCTAGCTCGCAGGTTTTTGTTCAATGTTAAGTATACTTGTCTGCAATATCATAGGATAGTTAGGGTTGGAAAGGACCTTAAGATCATAAGGCAATTACAAATACTGAGTTCAAAAAGGAAAGCTCTGAAAATTCATGAATTACTGAAGTTAAAGTCTGTGTTCTTCCAGAGATACTTCTACTGCAAATAACAATTATGAAGAGTTAAAGCTGCTCAGGAAATAGAACTTTACAAATACAGGAAGGGGGAAAAAAAAGCTATGAATATGTATCAGGTAGCATAAAGATCAGAAAGAGGGAAGAAAATATTTACCCCTATAATAATTATTTTTTAGCTAAAATGAGAATAACTGTGAAATGAATGTTTTTTGAGGTTTATCCTGAAGCATGAACAGAACCAATTTCTGCCATGAAAATTAGTGTTAAGCTGGTAAACTGGGCTGTATTTTTCAGAGTTTAATACATACACATGCTTAGCCATCCCATATTTTTTTGCTGACCATGAATGCCATGGTCAGATACTGAAAGACATTTTCATCTGGGTTTATGTCACATCCCTGGGTTAGGACCAGATTTCTTACCTATCCTGTGGCTCATTCTGCATTCACCATGTTCAGTCTTTCTTCGCGGTGATAACAGCCTGGGTGCTCAGGGATTTTTCATCTCTCTGGTGCTTGGTCGTCTGCCATTGTGATAATTTTGGTCATGTCACTCAATAACGTCAATATTATGTTTATTCTGATGCAGCCAGGAGATAGAGACATCCAATTAAATTAATGTCTTCTTTAAATGTCTAACTTATCTATCAATGAAGTTTATAACATTTAAATGAATTATTGCTAAATAATTAAATGCATGTCATAAAAAGTTGTGGTTTTTTTTTTTCCATAAAATCCTTTTGGTTTCACAAAATCCAATTTCTAGAAACCATTTTAATACCTTGCAGTTTCAATGACATGGATTGGTGAGATAGATTGGTGTAAATCTGATATCAGACTGAAAGGAGATACAAAAATGATCCTTGTAGCACCAGAATATCTTCAGTTCCTCACTTTGAAGATATCTTGTTTTTAGCATCCGTTATGGATTCCTCATTAACATTTAAAACATTTGAGTTATTTTGTAAATACTGCAAATAGACAGATTTATTTTTTTATTTATTTATTGGAAATAAAATGTAATGTTGTAATAAAAAGTTGCCCCTATCACCTTACTTAGCTAAAATTATCTCACTCATAGTGGGTAATTTCCAACTAACTGTTTAAATTGGAGAGCTTTACAGCTTGACAGTATTTATTTATTGACAGATTTCTTTTGTCATTATTTGATACTGGAAGTTGGCATCCAACTAAGAGTATTTTTTAGCTAGTATGTCTTTTACTGAAAGGAATTAATTCTTATTTAAAAAAGTGTTTGTGTAAATGGGGAATTGTATGCATGCTGTAGCAAATGTGTAACAGTCAAGTAACAGAATACATATTGATGTTAAACTGAAGAGTCTTTTGAAAGAAGAAAATCTTTGGAAAGAGGAGACAAGTGATTGAAAATCAGGAACTCTCTTTTTTTGAATTTTGCCATAAATTTTCTTTTTTAATGGGTGAAAGTCAGCTGTAGCTGTCCTAGTGAATGTTTTTGGGTTTTGGTTTTGCTTTTGGTTTTGTTTTTTTTTTTTTATTCTGCGAGCAATATTACATTAGAAATATGCCAGGCAAGAGTGAATGTAATAAACCAAATCCTGACCCAGCACTAGGAATTCAAATTTGCAGAATTGATATTCCCCTTCTCCTAATACTGTCATCACAACCAATATGTGCATGTGTATTTTCTGGGTTCAGTGTTCTAAGTATAAAATGAGAGACATCCATGGATGCCTTGATTATTGTAGCTTGATGAAAATACCTGCGTGGTTACATAAGCAGTAAGAGGCAACAGCAGATGTGAAGGATCCTTTGAAAACATGAAACAGAAAACTGGACTTCGAAAAACTTCTGTTGGTCCTCATGTAGACATAAAGGACTGCAAGGTGAAACATGGTTCAAGGTAACTATCATTTGGCTACAGGCAGTATTTAAATGAATTGCACAGTAGGAGGATGTTTAATCTGCATTGTTGCATAGAAATTTTGAGAAACCATGGAAGGAGAAACAGAGGCAGGATCAATATCACAAGTTACACTGGGCAAAGGCAAACAATGAAAAAATAGCTTTTCATTTCAATTCTGGAGTCCTCCATGTATCTCTAGATTACATCATATGACGACAACATTTCTCATTTAGTAATTTAAATGTGCATTTTTTTGATGCCATTCCTCCCACCCAACCTAAATCCAAACAAACAAAACCCTCCCAAATTCTCCAAACTCCAGAACCTATTATGTCCTTGTGTGCAGTAGTGAGGCACTGAAATTGAGTGCCCAGGGAGGTTGTGAGTGCTCCATCCCTGGCAGTGTTCAAGGCCAGGTTGGATGAAGCCTTGGGTGAGATGGTTTAGTGTGAGGTGTCCCTGCTTATGTCATGGGGGTTGGAACTAGATGATCTTAAGGTCCTTTCCAACCCTAACTGTTCTATGATTCTATGATTTAGCATTATGTCAGGAATTATAAAACTCCTGTTAATATGACTGTCAAGAGTCAAAGGAGACAAAAATTAAAAGGAAAATTACATTACCTTCTTTTGAATTGACACATGCACTGCAAGTCTTGCAAGCATGCAGTAACTTTCAAAGCACTTGTAATGTCATCTGACAGAAAGATAATGTATTTTTTCCTCTAGTAACTTGTTATTAACCAGTACAAAATCACAATGCTGGCAATTAGACATCATATACTTTATATTTTAGAGGATGAGACAGCAGGAAAATACCCTCCATATTTACTTTGTAGAGCTGTTATGACATAATGTGCACAAAAAAAACCCCAAAAACCCCAACCCCAAAAACCATGCCAAAAAAGCAGCAATTCTAGTAAGAGAGGATGTTTCTTTTTGGATATTATAGCGCTGTTTATAAACAGCAGCAATTAACTCTGAAAAATGTGTTAGTAAAATCAGTCACATAGTTTCAGTGCAAGGATCTGTAATCAAGTTTGTTTCCCATGTTTTCTTTCTACCTTAAAGTTTGTCTTTTATTTGTCTCCTAAACTGCCACATTCATTTCTCTGATTCGTGTGGTATTTTTTTCTTTGTGATAGAAACAACGTGGGCTACCAGGCCATGTGTCTTTCCTTTAATTCTACGCTTTGTAATGAGATGTAAGATTTGCCAGCCCTGCATTCCCTTGCAGGCAATGTTCATTGGCGTGACGGGTGTTTATGCCATTCTGAATGTGCTGCTGAGATTACATTCCTTCAGTTCTGGTGTGAAAATATAGTTTCAGCTTGGGCATGAAGTTGCCAGCTGCTGGTATATATGTAGTGTAGTACCAGTATTTAAGATTTCAGTGGTTTACCAGGTTGCATTGCTGTACTTTCGAGTACAGCAATTTTTTTCCCAGAAAAAACAGATTAATGTTGGAAATGCTAGCATGGCAAAATAAATGTTGTGTGGGGACACAGCAGTTTCAGGAACTTCTTTGTCATAGATGTCAGTATTTAATTTCAAGTGTTTTGTGTTCACATAATCTTTTTGAAATGGTAAAGCTGAGTTACACCATGTAGGACTGATGCAAGCTGCATATCTTTTCTGTAAGGAAATAGCAGACTGGTTGGAGAAGTAGGAAAAATAGAAATGTGGTTTAACAGCTGTTTGATAAAGTCATGGAACAGCATGCTGGGAAGCCAAGCTGATAAAAATTAGTGTTAGTTGATCAATAATGGCTAATCTTGCAAAGTGAGCTGGGAGGTGAATTGATATCGGAGTCCTTTTCTTCAGTATGTTTTGGTTTTGATCCCTCAGCTGTGGGCTATTGATTGAATGTTTCAAACTCTAGAAAATATTATAGTATGTCTTGTATTCATATGCAATGTGGCCTTTAGCATGTTTACTGTCTGTTGCCTCCTCTGGTAGTATATGTACATGAAATGTGAGACACATCAAGTTCTGAATAGAAACATTTCAACATCATGGTGTTGTTGGGTGAAAGTCAGTATCAGAAGAAAAGCTCCCAACTCCATCCTTCCTTCCCAGAGAGCTTTCTGCTGGTTTTTTTTTTTTTTCTCTGTCTTTCACTTGATATCAGTTCAGAGACTTTTCTCATTTGCATGCTTACACTTGATGATCTTAAGGTTCTTTTCAACCCTAACTATTCTATGATTCTATGTAAGCTATTCTCTGACAAAAATTCTTGTTCGTAGACTAGCCCGTGAGGTCTCTGGTGAAAACCCAATGACCCTGGGAGCTTGTTGCCCTCCCAAATTCTGGAGATGCCTGCAGAAAGCGTAGTTTGTTCTCTGACACTTGCATTTTGTCAATAATCTCTGAGAATGCAAAAAAAAAAAAAAAAAAAAAAAAAAAAAAAAAAAAAAAAAAAAAGGGAATNGTCTCTGGTGAAAACCCAATGACCCTGGGAGCTTGTTGCCCTCCCAAATTCTGGAGATGCCTGCAGAAAGCGTAGTTTGTTCTCTGACACTTGCATTTTGTCAATAATCTCTGAGAATGCAAAAAAAAAAAAAAAAAAAAAAAAAAAAAAAAAAAAAAAAAAAGAAAAAAGAAAAGAAATAGAAAGAAGGGCTATGTTTTTTGCCAGTTTAGTTTAAAGAAAAGAAAAATCCCCAAAATGAGTTGTCTGAAGTAGTTAGGAAAGCTGATTTAGTATAACAGCTGCGGGCAGTTTTTCTCCCCACTTCTTAATATAGACAGAATTGATTAGTTGGGTGTAGTGTAGTGCTGCATGTGTCAAGTAGGTACAAAATGGTTGTTCTCACGAGAAAATTGCATGCAGACTTAGCACATGATAAGCTGTCTTGTGTTAACACAAATTGCCTCGTTCTTGAAATGGAAAGTGACTGGGGGAGCTATAGAGGATGTTTGTGTAGTCTGAACTATGCACATATTCTGTGTAAAAAAAAGAATTACAAAATTCCTCTATGCTCTACTTTAGAAAGTGTTCTGCTGGGGGAGTACAGGGAGAAACTTTGTGTTGGAATAAAAATAGTTATTTTTATATGCTTGTGAACTTGAAAGAATAAAACAAAAATTGATCTGTTGAATGATAGTTAACTTTATCTTGTAGAAAAGATCATTTTAAGTTAAAAAGAAGCCACTTGAGTTAGCATAATGTAAGGAACTTGCTGAAGAATAAATAAAATGTTTTCATTATGCCTTTATAACCCAGAAAACTGCCAGAGGGCATCTTGAATCTCTTGAAATCAATACATTTCTGCCTATGAAGAAATATGAAAGATGCTAAATTAGGAAAAAATACTTTAGTTGCAGGTACATGAATGCCCCAAATTTATTAAAAGCCATTTCCTTTCAATTGTGACTGTAACATGTTTGCTATGTTGCTATAATTAATGGCTAATGAAAGAAAGTTTTACAGCTAATATGTGTTCCCCAGACACATAGTGCATTTGTTATTTTCACCAAGTGTTCTTTCTGGGTTTTTTTAATGTTCAATATTCACATTTGTTTCTTAATGCAAAGTAAATTAATACTTTTTTAAAGACCTTAAAGATATGCTTTTCAGCAGAAATGGGAGTTTAAAGTACATTGTGTTCAGAACAAAACAGTGTTTTCTGTACTGTGTCAGCAGCTAAGTTGAGGATTTGATAGCTTTTTTCCCCTTTGTACAATTAATTGCTTTTAGGTATTTCTGAGAAGTGCAAGTGCCTCATAAGGGACAATTCTCCCATTTGAGTGAAGTTTGAGTACTGCATTAAGCTTTCCTACTGTACAGTTATGTGAACTTACAAAAATATTTAGGAATGTAAGACCAGAATGGGTTGCAGGCAGGCTGAGTTTCCAGGGATAAAAGGAAAATTTGTTCAACTCTCCCTCTCATCATGTACACCAAAAGCTAGCCACTCCATTAATTGATTTCTAGCACTCTATTAAGAACACTGGAACTTCAGCTCAGAATAATGTCCCTAAAAATTATAATGTGTCAGAAGAGAAGAAGTTACAATGTGTCACAGTGGGTTTTATAAACATTTTCCTTTTACATGTCTCTGCCACTGTAACCAATAAATCCCTGTCAGTCCAAATGTGACATTTTCTTTGACCATGAGTAAGCCAGCAAGGGATAGCAACACCGGAAAAGTTCTTGGTACCAGGCCAGTTCAGGTTGCCAGTGTAAACTATCCAACAGTCTTACCCTTTGCCTTTTTCATAGAATCATAGAATAGTTAGGGTTGGAAAGGACCTTAAGATCATCCAGTTCCAACCCCCCTTCCATAAGCAGGGACACCTCACACTAAACCATACCACGCAAGGTCCAGCCTGGCCTATGACACCACCAGGGATGGAGCACTCACAACCTCCCTGGGCAACCCATTCCAGTGCCTCACTGCCCTAACAGTAAAGAATTTCTTCCTTATATCCAATCTAAACCTCCCCTGTTTAAGTTTTAACCTGTTACCCCTTGTCCTGTCACTACAGTCCTTAATGAAGAGTCCCTCCCCAGCATCCCTATAGGCCCCCTTCAGATACTGGAAGGCTGCTAGGAGGTCTCCACACAGCCTTCTCTTCTCCAGGCTAAACAGTNTAAGTTTTAATACCCCTTGTCCTGTCACTACAGTCCTTAATGAAGAGTCCCTCCCCAGCATCCCTATAGGCCCCCTTCAGATACTGGAAGGCTGCTAGGAGGTCTCCACACAGCCTTCTCTTCTCCAGGCTAAACAGTCCCAACTTTTGTCAGGCTGTCTTTTTATGGGAGATGGTCCAGTCCCCTGATCATCCTCATGGAGACTGGGCATCTCCCATACAAGTAAAAAGGGAGGAGTTGGGGCAGCTCCCAAAACTATGTTCTCCATCAAGCAAGAAATAAAAAAATATTGCTGGTTCTTGCAGATGCTGGAGAGGGCTCAGCTGTGAATACGTAATAATTCATGTCATAAACTGCAGTTTCTAACTGTAGTAAACCTTGTCCAGGCATAAACCCCCTTCTGTGACAGTTTCAAACTGCATTTTAAACAAGTAATTTGGAGGCTGCTTCAGATCTCTGTTTCAATAGCTTAACAGGTTTTTTTTAGTTCTGCTTTTTCTAAAATGTACTCATAGCCTATTTTTATCCATATGATCATATACTACTGTTGTCCTTTAACTTAAACTAGCGCTTTTCTCTTTGTAGGGTTCAACATTTATAAACAATGGTGTAATACTCACTTTCCTAGTCTAAGCAAACCAAAAATACGATAATCTCTTAATGATACCATGAAAATAACTATGAAATGTATATATCCTTTATAAAAGTTTTTATGGGCATAAAGCCTGAAATGTATCTAGAAGTAAGATTTTTATCTGCAAAGATTTTATTTTATATGCAGTGACAGTGTACTCTAAAAATGGATTTGATTCCAGTTTATTGAATACTCAGACAAATACAGTTTCAGCATAGTTTAACATTCAGAAGTGATGTTGATGTTGTAAAACTCTTACACAGCTGAATACAAAAAAGACCCCTCTGGAGCATCTACGTGCAGTAAATAGCCTTGGGAGATTCACTGGGACTTTAGGACTTAGGAAGCCTGTATAAAGCTGCTTCCTTTGTCTTGTGTAACCAGGCAGTACAGACCAAATTGTCACTTAGACAAGCTCAATGAAACTTAAAATCTTCCTGTTGATGAAATTGAAATGATTCTTCCATTTCTTCCCAATTTTATTATTGGGTTTGAGGGGGAGGTTCTTTTCGCCTCCTCTAGAACTGAGAATTCAGTAAATTGATTTTTTTTTTAATGATTATTTGTATTCAAACTTTCACCTGCAGAGATAGAGGGTAAAATACAGACCTTCTGTTAAAAGCCTTCTTTCCCATTTTCCTTGCATTCAGGTGTATCAGTAGTGGTCTGTGATGTTTGTTGTTTGTTTGTGTAAATCAAATGAAATGCCTTTTCCTCAGACTAAGCAAGACATTTCACTTATTTTTTCCCTATTGACTATGTTATTGCACAGCAGCTGCTCCCTTGTTTTTTATACCTACCTACTCATGTAATAAGATTCTGTATTACTTTAAGAGGAGACTGTACCAGTTTTCCTGGTAAGTTAGTCATGTTTGAAAGCGGACATTGATTCTGTTTTCATTGCTGGATTTACACAAAACTTATAGCTGGGAAGAGCAAACAGCATATACACTTATTTGTGATCCACAGACGTTAATGACATGATCATTTTCTGAAACCAGAGCATTTCTGATGACCTCCTTAAGTCATTGTGTAGTTCAACAACATTTAAAAGTTGGTATATGAAAAGCAAACCCTAATGAAGTGTGGTGAGCCAGCAAAAAGCAGACAGGATCACACAGGATCAGTCTTGCAGAATGACAGAAAGAACCCTTTATACTGGCTTACAGATTTTATTTTCAAACTTGCATAATAAACTAATGTAAAAAGAGTAACTTGTGATAGCAGCTGCTGCTGACTTTCCTATGTCAATCCACAGGCTGAACTAAAACTAGAAATGGTTCTTCTCTTGTTTCGATACTGAGACAGTAGTAGATCTGGGCGACTTGTATCGATTTTGACTTTGAGAACAATCCTTTTGTATGCAATATTATTTTGGTAGTATTACCTCTAGCTTCTAAGTCGATGTTCTGACATTAAGAATAGCAAAGTCATCATGAATTTCTGAAGTAGAGCTACATGAGTAGACTGTTTACATCAGGTGCTTGCATAAATTCAGGTTGGCTAAGTATAAACTGAAAGATGAGAACAATACTGCCAGTTTGGCAATATTGACTCTAAATACAATTACTTTTTATTTCCCATTGAAGTTTCAAGCTTCTATGTGAGACAAAATGAGGATGGAGTCAATGAAATTTAAAAAGAGAGTGCATGTGCACGTATGTATATCAGTGCCAATTTGCCAGCAATGAGCCTGAAGGAAGGCAGCCAGCCTGCTTCACCACTCACCCAGAAAGTTAGCAGAACAATCAATCAGCCAATTACTCAGCAAGCTTTCTACATCCCGGAATTCTAAAAGTCAAAGCAATGTTTTTGTTCTTTATTTCCATTTCTCCTTTTGCATGTCAGCTATTCTGTGCATTTCTGTGTGTTAAATGTTAGAATGTATAAGTCTTGTTTTCTGGCTTGTTCACTTGTATTTTCCTAATCATGTATTTCTTTAATTTTATTCTGCTGCTCAAAAGAAGGGATTTCTAAGCGTTAATTACTATTATACGTGCTCGTTTAGTTGTATCTTACCTGACTTTACAGAATTAAATTGAAGGTGGCTGGTTTGCTTCTTCTTTGCTTCATTCCTAATGATGTCAGAGAAAAGACTTAAGGGAATAATGCAAGAATGGGCTGACAGAAACACAAAATGAAGCTCTGCTGCAGGTTGTTATCCTCTGACCCCTTTTTGCTCCCTCCTGCTCCTTTCTCAGAGACAGAGACAATGGAAATGATTAGAACTTACCATATGTTGCAGAGGAAGGCTACAGTTTGGGTAAGGAAAATATCTCTGTACCTACATACATACATATGTAGACCACCATTTGAGGATTTATGCTTCCTATTTCCAGGTTCTTTTGTTTATTATTGGCAGGTAACCTTCACCAGAAGATATTTTTAAAAGCTAATCAGTGATTGTCATCACAAAAGTGATTTGCTATTGCCAGAGCCAAAAAAGTATCATTTATCTTAACCCAAACAAACCTCTCTCTGAAGTGATGCTGGGGTTCAGTGTAGTGTTAATACAACACAATTTTCATTAGCAACAAGTACATCAGGAATCATTTGATCTGCATGATTTTTGCCAAGAATAATGTTCAACAATCCAGTTTCTACAGATCTCCCATACTTTTGGATTGCTTTGGGTTTTTTCTTATATGATAAATCCAGTCTTGATTTGCTTGGTCATTGCATGATTAATACAGGTCATAAATTCCTTTTTTTGAGAAAAAACATCTAATTTACTGCGCCATGGAACTCCTTTTAAGTATAAAAATACTGTTTTCAAACTGTTTTATTGTATAGTGGAATTGGATACCATCTTTTTCTAGAATGTAATAAATACTGTCATTAAAAGTAGTGTTGCCATCCTTCAGACAAATGTAACATTATATCGGTTATTTGCTCAAAACTTTTCTTTAAAAATCTTCCCAAATGTGGACTTAATTCTGCAGTGAAACATTTAAAAGGTTAAAACTTTAATTTTGAGATCCTTTTTTCTTTAGCTATGTGAAATTCTCTTCTAAAGCTTAGTATAGATTTGTTCTAATTCTGTATTTTTAATCTCTAGTGCGAATAATTCAATCAGATCTCTTGGTTGTTGTTTGGTTCATTTTAGGTTAAGCCAGGGGTTAACTTCTTACAGACATTCATTAAAAACCAGCTGAGTTCTTTCTGAGGACAAATGGAAAAGTGTTTTGGCCAGGATTTAAAGAAATGATGCAAAATTGGAGGTTTTTTGTTTGTTTGGTTGGTTTTTTTATCCACTCCCCTCTCCTCCCTCAACACTGTTATGTTCAGGTTTGAAATATTCAGGATTTGTCCCTGTGTTTCAGATGTGAACTTGCACAGTTCAATAATGGCCTGGTTTCATTTGACTGAGGTGCAAGCTTTTAAACTATATATATTACGTTTGTGCAAAGTTTTATATTGAATAATGAAATCAATGATCTAACAACATTCACTTGGTACATTATATGTGTGTGTGTATTATATCTAAAAACTGTGGAAAATCTCCAGTAAAAGTCATTCTAGAAGTAACTTGCTGGATTTGTATGCATACAGAGAATAAGTTCAGAGATATATACAGGGCTCTGGCCTATAATTAACGATAGTGTGTATGGATGAAGCGTGTTGATAGAAAATTTGGACCTTCATCAATTGGGAACTGGAGTATGAGAATTCTGAGAAGTCGTACATGATAATGGTAGTACAGTACTGGTGGTTTAATATGCCTATAAATAAATAATTAAAAGCTGACAATGAACTCAATAGAAAACATTTCATTAAAACAGTTCTCATACAAAAAAAAATATCACATAAAAAACTAGTACCATATTGAACCTTAATAAGTTTTGCAAAAGCAGTAAACCTTTGAACCTAACCAGTCAGGCAAAAATAAAGTATTTTTTAAAGGTTAAAAAAATGAGGAAAAATCAAAACCCTTAATAAAAAAAAGGTAAAAGATTACTGTATGTCAGAGTTTGGTCTTGTGGCGAGATAAAAACTTCAGTTTCGGAGTTCTGAGTGTCCTGTTGTATTGCTAATGCTTAGCAATACAATAATGCTTAGCAAGGCAAGCCTTAATTGCTAAAATATTTATTTTGCTACAAGCAAATCAGATGATTTTAGCAGACTAAGAAATGCTAAGCAAAAAATGATAAAATTAACAATAGGACTATAGATTTATCTGCCTATTCATGTTGATTTTACTTGTTAAAGTTTTTTAAGAAATAATGTTTTAATGGCTACTGTGGCTGTGGGTGATGGAATGGTATCATAAAGAACATGGGAATTTTCCTCATGGTGATGTATCAAATACCTGATAACAAGAAGTATCAACTATCCTCTTGAATTTTTTTCAGGAATTCAGGTGTCCTAATGGGAATTGGTCTTACTGTTTACAATATCCTTGACAACTTGTATCTGCCCATGTTACATGAGCATATGAAAAAGTTTTGTTTAATGCTGTAAGCAGGGGTTTACGTGTTCTGGATGAGTGGAGGGCAATACTTTTAAAGCTTCTTATCTGAACTGAAGAGTCACAGCACTAAGCCAAATAGCATATTAACCAATATCAGGGAACCATGCATGCTCAACCAAACTGGAGATGAAGGTGATCTTCGTAGATGGTAATATTGTTATTAAGACTTAAAGCACTCTGACTATGGCCTCTGCTTTTAAAAAGATCAGTGGAAAGGGTAAAAGAGAAGATAAAAATAGCAGCAAGAGAAATGGAGTGTGAGATTAAATAAAAATCGAGATGGAAAGAGCAGGATTGGAAAATTTAGTTTGGTACCACAGTAGAGAGAGCTTGGAAAGATGTAAGTACAGGACACCTGTGAATGAGTGATGGGACGCTGATAGCAACACACTGAAAGGGAGGGTACCAAGGAGCTGCTGAAAAAAAAAGGAAAAAAAAATCATTGCTCTAAATCTGCTTAAACCATAGGCATGTGGCCTTACCTGAGCAGGCTGACTAGGCCTACCCTAGGACAGTGCTGGAAACCTGTGTTTAGATGTTCGGTTTGGGTTCCTCATCCCTAGAATGAGTGGTGAATAGTGCAGAGGGAGCCACATACTCCATGCAGCAGAGGAGGAAGTAATTCATATTGCTTAAAAATAATATGCTTCAGATTGCTTTGCAGGGCGCTGAAGAGAGGGTCTGGCCAATGGACGATGGTCTGTGTTGCATTGGAAAAAAATATTTAGGAGTGTCTTGGGAAACAAAAAATCAAGTTGACAATTGTAACCCCTCTGCGGGCAATTCTTATAGTTACTGGCTTTCTTGTGAAACTTCTTTTGCATAACTATGCCAGAGGTCTAATGACATGTAACTCAGTCCTCCCTTAGTCCACAGTACAAGCTTGGGTAGTTTGCTTAGGGCTTGGTTATGCCTGTCCGTCTTTTGTCTAAAGTCACTGCTTTTTATCAGGTAGATTTTTGGCAAAGAGAAAAATAAAGGAACCCCTGTAAAGTCAAATGAGTCATTTGGACCACAGAAGAAAATGGCAAGGAAAAGAGCAGCAGAAAGCTTTTCACCTTTCAAGTGAAAATAAACAGGACAGGAGACATCAACATTACCCTGCTTATGAGACACATCCCCATTATGTCTGCTCTTAAAGAGATGTCTCCACCTTTGAAACACAACAGACTGTAGTAGAAGTGGAGTATAACCTGCACCACAAAAAATTATAATAAAGAAAAAATCCATGCATCCTTCAACAGTGGGTAGATCCTACGGAAGTTGTAATTATCTTAGGCTGACCTACAGAAATTCAGTGCTTAGCTTTCTGTGTTTCAACTTAATATAGGGAGGGCTCTTTCCCTTCCCTAATCCTTTTTCTCCTCTTTTTGTCTTACTATCCTTTGCAGCTAAGGAGCCGTTCAGGGTGCTGCTCACTGACAGCTGTGTGATTGCAGAAATGGTTTGTGACTAAGGGGCATAGTTTCAGCTTTTGCTGGGGCAAGAAAATGCAGAAATTAAGGAGGAAATGGGCAGCAGTTTGCAGTTTTGAATATGAATTGCAGCAGAAATACTGGTTTGTTTTTCATCTGTTCAGACCTTTGTTAGAATGGCAGGCTTTTGCTGCAACTGTGCTTTGGTGTTTAAAAAAGGAGGCTTCTATCTCTCATGAAAATAGAGTCAGTTAAAAGAATGAAGTATCTTCTTTCCTTTTTTATTCGTTTTTAAGAGTTCTTGGCTATTGAACGGTAACACTGGCCACATGTGCATTAAAACTATAAAGTCCTTATGAATCTTTAATAAGGTAATGTTCATGTGCATACAAAGTCGATGGTTTTAACAGAGGCACCTCGGTTACTTTTAACTTTGTTTCCCTCACCATCCCCCAAATACCTCAAGGGCTCCGTTCTGCATTCCTTACACATTTTGCTTGCTCTGGACCGGCTCTTGTTCACGTTAATTGAAAGACATCACCCACTTCCTCCCCAAAAAACCCTCAAATGACAAAACCAAAACTCCATTTAAAACCCATTTTGATTTCAGAAAAGCATGTAAAGAGTTTGTTTCTTGATTGTCCTCTGAGCTTTTGGTACAAGTTGAGGAACAGCTTGAAGAGAATTGTAACTGCAAAGAGGGAAAGCTTTTAGAAGTGATCAAGCCCTGTGTTGTGGTGGAGCTAGTTAGTAATGTTACAAAGTTTTGTTATAGTTGCTGCTGTAATTAAGGAGGGGCCAGCCTCAGAGCTGGCAAAGGCAGCGAGTCTTGTCACATCCTGAGGGGCCAGAGAAACGGCAGAGGAGAGCATCTTCTTGTTGCCTCCACATGGGACTTTGGGTAACAACCTCCTTGTTTAAATTCACTATTGGAAATAATAAAGGTCACTGCAATTAAAAATAGTGTACACGTAAAAAGCTGATCTTGCAGGAAATTCTCAAAACCTGCTCAACATGGCTTAACTGTGAGTTTAGTATAAAACTGATGAAAAGGTTCTTCTTCTTGTTTCCAGATCTTTGTGGTGAATGCTGTGAACAGTCATAGGAGTGTATAAAGTCTCATACTTCTCATCAGTTTGCTTTGCTTAGGAAGGTTGTCCTTGCTTCATTGTCTACATTTTGAAAAGATATTCACCTTAAAATAGGTTTCTATTTTTAAGGAAAGGAAACTGAATAGAGAAATTAATACACTTTGAACTGTAACAAGAAACATTTCAGTTTGTGGTGGTTTTGTTTTATTTTTCTTAGATAAAGTTTCACAGTAATAAACATAATAGCATTTGTCAAGATGGATATATCATACAATGAAATGTAAAAAACCCAACCAATAAACCTTATACTTATTTGTACCTCTGAAGAGGACAAGAAACAGTTGGTTTTGTTTTGTTTTGTTTTTTTTCTCAAATAACAAGTTGTTTGCAATAATACCACTGTGTATATTCCCAGTGTCTCAAAATGAGCCTTGACTACTCTTAAAATCAGATTCTGAAATCTGTTTGAAATCAGATGTATACAGTTTCGAGCTTAGTGTGTTAGAAATAGATATAATATTTGAAGCAATACAACTTATGTATACGCCATGGCTTACAGTTCTCCCATTTCTGGTACAGGAGATATCTATTAAATGGTAGGAGAGTGGAAACAGGGTTTTCCTTTTTGTTTAGTGTGACTATGGGAGTACGGGGTCTGCAGCCTGACTCCTCTTGTAGATACCCACCTCAGAAAACAGGCCACCAGCAGTGGATTACTTGTGACCGTGGGAGCTAAGATGGGAATCTTTTTTTTAAAGAGTAGGCATTAGCAAAGTAACAAACTTTGTTACTTTACATATGTGCTTGTCTCTAAGCAAACTGTGTTCTGTTTGGTAACGGGCAGTTTGTGTCTTTGAATAACACTTAGAATCCAGGACATATGAGGATAAAGGTGGGATGAGATTGTGCATCCTTGTGCATCTTTGTACAATCAGGACTAGGTGCCATCCAAAATTATCTTGCAGGAGGTTACCCTGAATTTGTGCTAATCTTTCAGGGACTATTTCAGGTCTTTGAGTAACTGAAAGCTGGGAAATATGAATACATGAAACTTTATTTGCCCACAAGGTGCCATTTAGATGTATCTTTGCACCGTCCTTTTCCCAAGTCTTGTTATGTATGGTACCATGGTGTGCAGAGATTGAGAGAGTTTAGTTTGTTTATAAGTTTATTTTGATGAAATTCATGTAACAATAGAGCTGATAAGACCTGGAATGAGTCCGACTTAAAGAAATCAGTACTTTGCATGAAGTTCCAGGATTTATGTTTTATCTGTAAAAAGAGGATAAACACATGGAGCTCAGCATGTCACAACACTGACCATAGATAAACAGCATGACACCACGCAGTAATGTATTATGCCAGCTGGAACTGCTGGCAGACAACTTAATTCAGCCATCAAATTGTAACTGAGGTTAATAGTGGCAACAGCACTAGGCCATGCAGCTGCTCCTGTCTGTGGAAATTTGTCATATGTTGGTAGGTTTTCTTTTGAATGTTTTGGAATGCCAAAGAGTTCCGTGTGTGACAAACCCTCTTGGGTGTGTGTTGTGCCAGGCTGTACACAATGTTTTACTCAATACTGAAATATAACCCAGATTGTCAAGGAAAATTTAGGATTCCATGTATTCCAATACAAAGGAATGAAAAAGTTTCTTTTTTTGCAAAACTTCATTTTCTTTTGCCTAGTGCATACTTGGCCACCCAGAAGATAAAGCTGATACTGTAGAAGTAGTAAAAGTAGCTTCCCTTACAGGTTTGAGGGTTTTTCAATGAAATATTTATTTTTGTTGCTATGCTGTACGGAAGGTTTTTATACAGACTGTGTTCTGTTTTTCTCACATCATCAAATGTTTAATGTACGAGCTGTCTGCAGTAAAGATAGAAAGCTTGTGAAATCCTTCCCTATTGCATGCTACAGGTTTAGTTCTAAATATTTTCAGCTCAGTGGTGGCTTTAAATCTGGTGGTTTTTTGTTAGTTATAAGCCTCAGAGCCACATTGGTACTAATTGGTGATACCGAGTACTTCCGTTGTCTTTGCAAAAAGGTATTTGGACAGTTAACTGACCTAAAGTGTTTCTCATCTGTGTATATGCTCATATTGCAATGCAGTTTGATAAGGTAGAAATTTAAAATAGGGCCCTGTTTTAAAAACTAATTAGCTCTGGTTTCTTTATGTGGGTTTTTTTTTTTTTTTTTTTTTTTTTTTTTTTTTTTTTTTTTTTTTTTTTTTTTT
>NDXB01012012.1:4782-16793 GCA_002631895.1 Agapornis roseicollis
GAAGGCCTAGTTCTCTCGGGGTGGTTGGAGGAGGTGGTCGGTCAGCACTCGGTTGGTGGGGTGTCGTGAGTTATCTGTTGTGGTTGATGGGATGCTGTATTCTTTTCCTGTATCATTATTATTATTGGTGGTAGCAGCAGTGATTTGTGTTATACCTTAGTGACTAAACTGTTCTTATCTCAACCATGTGGAAGTTGCATTCTTTTGATTCTCCCCCCATCTCTCTGGAAGCAGGGGAGGACAAGAAAAGGGGGGTTGAGTAAGTGAACGAGCTGTGTGGTTGGTTGAGTTCAAACCACGACAGGTGGGCATGTGAGTGGTCTTCCCAATTCCTAGCAGTAGCTGTTGTGTTTCTGCAGGTTGCCATTCCCTGCTGACCCCAAGGATGTGGGGTAGCCAAACTGTCCTCCTGCCTCAGACATGCCATCAGCTGTGTTCCATGTGCTACCCATCACTGTACATGGGTACTTCTGTGTGTCTTGGGTAGAGTTATGAGAATCTTGGAATTCTGAAAACATGGGAAAATACATATGACCTGCTACACATCTCACTGAAATGATAGAAAAAGTGAGAATTTATTTTATGTTCTATAATATATATTCTATATTTATTTTATATTTCTATATTCTCTGTATTCATGTCATATTGTGGGAGAACTTTGTTTCCTCTGTGTATCCTTTTGTACAAATTTGTCCTGGTTTGCAAACAAAACACAACTGAAAAATACAGAAATAAATCTATCTGTACTGCGAGTAACTAATGACCTCATTTGGAGCAATTCTATCTGCGTATAATCTTTGCTACTGATGTATAACTTTACATACTCAGCTGCTAAGTTCTTTTCTTAAGCTTTCAAAAGACCTGTGGATAAACTCAACAGATTTTTCTGGTGAGGACTGTAACAATACTGTTTTCACGAAGGTAAAGCTAGCATAACAGAAAAGTAAAACCACCTGAGAAAACAAAAAAGATGAGCATAGAGAAAAGAAAGAAAAGAGGGCAAGTAAAAAATACAGAATTATGTTGAAGGAGGACTAGAGTATAGAGTATGGCCAGGACATAGGAAACTATAATTTCACTGCAGCCTACAAATGGGAGAAGACATTGAGCTTCAGTGGTAAAATGAGGCCCTTAAAAAAAACCACAATAGGAGCTAGAAGCAGACTTAGCTCATGGATGGCTGTTTTCCTTTTTAGGCTACTATCTCTGGTCATTTAAATCCAGTTCTGGTGACCACTAAGCTGTCTCAGAAAGACTGTCTGAGACTGAAACTGTTTTCAGAATGCATGATTAAATTATCATCTGGATCCAGGCTTACATGGAAGTAGACTAGCATGAAACCTGGAACAGTATTTGGCTCTTGCTCTTTCATTTCTGCAGACGGCAAAATTTCAAGCATGCTATAAGATTCAGGTAATTGCTGGATATATGGAGGTATATGTATATATATTCCTGGATATGTTTTCAAATGTAAACTTTCTTATGAAAATGTTTACATTGTTACTGTCCACTATATCATTCTAACAATGGCTGTTCCTACCTTCAGCCATGTAATTTGGAAAATCTGCTTTTTAATGTGTTTAAATAGTACTTTAGTGCAGCTGAGTAACAGATTCTTTCATCCCATGCAAAAGAAAAAGAATGCTTAGAAGCTGCTTCCATGATCCCCAAAACTCTGTTTGCAATGCCCCATTCTGTATGAGGCATGTTGTAGGGACATTAGGAGGATGCACTGGAAGAGAAATAGCTTTCTGAGGGAATGATAACTAATCTGACAGGCCACTTGGTATCCAGTAGTGAAAGCAAACTTCACCAATTAATCAGTGTGACATCCAGAGATCATTCACCAGCTCTTCATACATCTTTGCATCTCTGGACCTGAAGGTGAAAAAATGCTAATAGCATTGACCTCCACTGAAACGTGCTGTTAAAAAAGACCGATTGCTGTTTTGGTAATTTGAACTGAAGGACAGTAGGTGGTGCTGTCTGTGCTAGCTCATTCCTGCCTATACATTCTGTTTCCTACCAGAGAAAATGTCTGTTCTCAACAGGTTTCCTCAGAAAGCACAACCTTCTGCAGACAGAGTCACGGAACTGTCTCAGGTATGAAACAGCACAGAGAAAGTTTCAAACCCTAAGAACGTTTTCATGGAAATTTGTAAAACTCATACATACTTTTGGTAGTCGTCTTTGGTTCTAGGTCTGTCAGTAGTCTGCCTGTAATGTGGTTCTGGACCATGTGGATTTCTCTCTGGCCAGGCAGGCCTAGCCCACACCCTTGCAGGAGGCTGGTTCATCCCAGCTGTGGGACTTTCCCTTTGTCCTTGTTGAATTTGATGAGATTTCTCTCAGCCCATTCCTCCAGCCTCTCCAGGTACATACAATGACTAAGCAGATGGCTTTTGCAGATTTTGTGTTGCTGTTCTGAACCACTTAAATAAAATGCTTGTGATGAGCTGCAGACTAGAATTTTCCAAAGCTTATCAGCAGAGAAGATACAGCTTGTTACTTCAAGACAGAATCAGCAATTTGCTCACAGAAATGAGTGAAATTACTAGAAATTCAGCTCTTTGACTCCATTATTGCACTGGCTGCTGCACATTGAGGGCATGGCAATGTGTGGCTGTTTAATGCTATGTTAGAAAGCAACACTGGGGAGAACATACTTCTGTGACATTTTGTAACAGTTTTCCAGTATCAGATGTAATAGACCAGCACTATCTTCAGGGAAATGATCTAGGAGTCACTCTGCTTACTTGGCTGAAGACCATACTTTTATAGCTACATGTAAACTCTTTCATATGTCTTTTAAGTAGAGACTACCTAATAGGTAAAATTTCAGAATGAGCTGAGACTATGTTATTAAACATATGCCAGACTTTCTGAAGTTATATTATCTAATAAATTTTCAGTAAGCCAGATAGATATGTATGTCAGTCTGTATAAAATAATTATGAAACTTACAATCCTCTTTAGTTATTGCTGTCTTATGAGCATTTCAGGAGTTTTTATTTGACCTGCAGTAGGGTTTTAACAAATACGTAAAACACACAAACTGAAATTTTACTTAGCCATAAAAGCTTTTTACTGTAAGAATGATCAAAAGCTGAACAGGTTGCCATGCAGGTTATGGAGTCTCCATCCTTAAGGATACCCAACTGGACACAGTTCTAGGTAACGTTTTGTCCCTGTTTCAGCAAAAGAATTGGACTAGGTGATTTTCAGAGGTGCCTTCCAACCTCAGTTATTCTTTCATTTTGTTAAAGCTGCCATATATGAGAAGGTGTCAGTATTAGTTTTTCTTTGAAGAAATCCCAGTTTCCAGTTTTGTAGAAATAAGTCCACAGTCGACCCACATAGCTTCAGTAAGTTCAGATATAAAAACCTAGATGCTTCTGCAGTTAATACCAACATGGAGAGAAGCACGGCCATAAAAATGTTTAAATCCTCCAAAACAAGGGCAGGTACACCAAAAGCAGCAACATTATGCTAAAATATTGCAATAGCTATTGCTTTTTAAAGCATATCCAAAAAAGTTACGTGTCACAAGACTAGACTTGAGTTTCTGATCTCTTAATCATAGTTTAAAGAAAGACAACTAAGTCTCTTTATATTTTTGTCTGCTCTTGAATACTTTATTGTTAAAGTTGTAAATGTTTGTCTTTAATGGATACATGAACACAAATTATGTATGAAGGCAGCATCACAGGCAGTATATATCACTTCAAAATGCTTCTCTGAATGTTAAATTGTGCCCTTAATTGACAACTCATATAAAAAAAATCTGGTCATGTCAAACACAGAATTCCAGAGTAATTCAAGTCCACATGCAAGTTTTATCATATGCAAGCATATAAGGGTGATTGTTGACTTATATTTGCTTGTATTTTGACAAAAGGTTAAAATATGGCTTTTTGAAACATTTTTCAATAAGTCCTTAAGGAGAGAGGTTTAGGATTGACAGAGGAGATATATCTCAACTTTTTTAGGCTATTGTGATAACACCAGGTTTTATGTAAGACAGGTGTGAAGGATAAAATTAGTCAATTACTGAAAAATAATGAGCAATGCAAAGATGACTTGTCTGCTATAGCCCACACCTGCTGTTGCACATCATGGAAAATAACCATCTCAATTATCAGCTTGGCACAAAGAATAATGTTTATGAGTCATAATTAAAGCAAGTTGTTTAACCTGATTTTGCTGTGCTTTATGACCAGTAACCTGCAGGTGAACATCAAGTTTCACTTTGAAGACCCGCTTCATAATTTAAACCATATTAGCATTTAACATACTCCTCATGCTCCTTTCTGCATTTAGCAAAAACCTGTCTGTCTTGTTCTGATGAGCAGGAAAAATTCAGCTAAAAAGAAGCCTTCAGTTTGAAGGGGCTATTTTTAGAGGCCCCTCATTCTGTCATATTTATTCATGTTACCTGCTTACTCTTTTAACAACTTTAAGAAGTCTTTTGAGCTACATCACTGTATTTGTCTAATTACCTGCCTTTTCTGGAACTATCAATGTAAAACACACTCCAAGTACTGGAATGAAGTCATTAATCAAATTGTAAGTTTAACTGTCACAGGGAGCAACAAAAATTGGCAGGAATAGATGGTGGGTGGTATGAAAGCGTTTCTGGCAAAACTTGACTTGTGATGTTTTGCAAATAAGTCACTACTTCATGCACTTATTGCTACCATTTCTCATCTCTCAAGTATCTGTGTAGGAATACATAGGAAAAGAATTTCTCAACTGCCAGCACTGCCCAGGCATGGGAATCTTGTTCAGGACAGGGAGTGTTGCTCCTGCCACCCTATGCAATGTTGGCTGAAGCTCAGGGCTCACATTAACATTACAAAAGAGCCCTTCTTCCCAAGTACAACTATGTGGGCTAGCAGCAATGTGCAGACTGGGAATGACAGGTGCAGCACAATGCTCTGCAGAAGTGGATGTATGTCCTGGTTTCAGTTCTCCTTCCCATCCTGTCCTGATGCGGGAGGGAAGTGGGGATAAGTGAACAGCTACATGGTGCTGAATTACCAGCTGGGTCTAAACCATGACAGTGTGCAATGTTTAACAGCTTATTTTAGGAAAGGTTTTATAACATCATGAGCTTTGGATATATACACAGCTCCTTCAGGTAGTTCCAGAGCCAAAGAGCTAACAAATTCTGTGACTTCCCCTAGGATTCTGCAGATCATGTGCTGCCTCTTGTGATCTGAGGTTAAAGTGTAGTGTTTCTGTCAGTGAGAAATATTAACAGAATTTTTCTGCAATTCATTTATAAGTTTTTATAAAACTTTTATTAATTTAAAATGTCTTTGACATGTTTGCCCTTCTGTAAAGTATGAGTGAAAATGGCAGTAAGGTTAAGAGTTTTGGGGAAATGAGACAAGAAAATACTTGTAAACATTACTTTTTCATAGCAAGTCAGCTTAAAAATTATTGATTTGATCCCACATTTTGTATATAAGCCACCACCACAAACACTAAGTTTTATTGTGTTCTTCTTAGTTCAGAGACATTCTCACTCTTCCAACCTAGTGCTGTATAATGACAACTCCCTTCATAACTAAAACCTGTAAAATGGAAGACTGTGTGTAGGTTAGTTTTCTGGTGGCAAGTTATCTGTAAGAAGAAAGCAATTTGGTTTTATCTAATACTAAGGAGATGAGTTCATATTTAGTCACTTTCTAGTCCACTTTCAGATATCTTTAACAATCCACTCAAATGAAACATACACTGTAACTTAAAAAGAAATATATTTCAAGGCAGTTTTCATTAATTCACACGTCTTTCAGAGAATCAGAGAATCAGAGAATAGTTAGGGTTGGAAAGGACCTTAGGATCATCAAGTTCCAATCCCCCTGCCATAGGCAGGGACACCTCACACTAAACCATGCCACACAAGGCTCTGTCCAACCTGGCCCTGACCACCAGGGATGGAGCGTTCACAACCTCCCTGGGCAACCCATTCCAGCATCTCACCACCCTAACAGGAAAGAATTTCTTCCTTATATTCAATCTAAACCTCCCCTGTTTAAGTTTTAACCCATTACCCCTTCTCCTGTCACTACAGTCCCTAATGAAGAGTCCCTCCCCAGTATCTCTATAGGCCCCTGCAGATACTGGAAGGCTGCTATGAGGTCTCCATGCAGCCTTCTCTTCTCCAGGCTGAACAGCCCCAAATTTCTCAACCTGTCTTCATATGGGAGGTGCTCCAGTCCCCTGATCATCCTCGTGGCCCTCCTCTGGAATTGCTCCAACAGTTCCATGTCATCCTTATGCTGAGGACACCAGAACCGTGCACAATACTCCAAGTGAGGTCTCGTGAGAGCAGAGTAGAAGGGTAGGATCACCTCCTTCAACCTGTTGGTCACACTCCTTTTGATGCAGCCCAGGATATGGCTGGCTCTGGGCTGTGAGTGCACACTGCAGTCAGCTCATGTTCATTTTCTCATCGACCACCACCCCCAAGTCCTTCTCCACTGCTCTGTTTGCCCAACCTGTAACTGTGCCTGGGATTGCTCCAACCCAGGTGTAGGACCTTGCACTTGGCATGGTTAAACTTCATGAGGTTGGCATCAGCCCACCTCACAAGCGTGTCAAGGTCCCTCTGGATGGCATGCCTTCCCTCCAGCATATTCACTGAACCACACAGCTTGGTGTCATCGGCAAGCTTACTGTAGGCACACTCAATTCCCCTGTCCATGTCACTAACAAACATGTTGAACAAGACCTATTCCAACACTGATCCCTAAGGGACAGCACTCGTTACTGTCCTCCAGCTGGAACTTTCAGTTAATAAAGTGCTCTGAAAACAATATATTGAGTAATATATGCTTAATTCTGTGCGAGGGTGTTAATCCTTTGGGAATGGCACATTAGCAGTCCTGTTTAGGTTAAATAGTCTTTGCATAAACATTATTCATCAAAGCATATCATTCCCAATTCATGTCACATACCTGATATCATCAATGAATGGGTACGAACTTACTAAGGAAATTAAAATTATATGATAGTATGTCTGACTCTTCTAATGATTTTTAATCTAGTTTAGGCTTAACTGAGTTTTACCAAATTTTGGAAGAAAAAGGTCTACCAGAGTTCTGGATTCACTCTGCTAAAACTTAAGAAGTAGTCTGGAGAAGGATCCAAGGTTTGCTTAAACCACAACATTGATCAAGAGGTTTATTGCTGAAAAATTTGCAAACAGTGAGATATTTCCCCCTGGCTCTCTAGCAAGATTAAATCACTGGGTACTTGGGTTGCTGGTAGGAGAGTGGGGGAGAGGAAAGTATAAAGAGAAAGAGAATTTTCAATTTGGAAAATATCCTTCCAAAATTTACACATTTATTGTCTAAAAGATCAAATAGCAGGCTGGCCCTTGGCAGTGTCATGACACTTTTATGCATGAGAGTTATGAAAGATTCAAGTTATGTTGGCTGTCACTATTTCACAGTGTGTCACTATTTCACAGTGTTTTGGATGGTGGCTTGCTTTAGAGTAAAATAGAAAGTAGCAGATGGGGACTCAAAGACCTGCTGTCTGTATGAAGACCTCTTTTCAAGCTGAACCAGCACTAACAAATGCATGGCTTGATTCCCCTTTTGAACCAAGGAAAGCAGGAGTACAGTTTTGAAAAGATATCAAGTGCTTGTTTCCCCTGAACAGCATGATAGTTTTGATGATCAGAGAGTAACCTGAATCACATTATTTGAATGAGGTGAAAAGTGGTGTTCTGTAATTGAAAGATGGTGGAATGAGTGCATAGAGACAAACATATATCAAAGACAGCATTGCATGGGTACCAGTGGTGGTAAAAGGTAGAAAGAGATCTGCAAATTATGATAGCAAAACAGAATTAAAGTGCCCAGTGATTTACAGCAAGTCTTATCTACATAGTAACATCTTGTAGAGAAGCAAGCAGGGTGTTATTAAGTTTTGGAACTGGGTGCCAGTCTTTCATTTTGCAGTGCTGGTTAGTTATTCCATGGTTGTGCGGGAATTAGTACCACCCATATGTGAGTTAATAATTTTACTCACTGGAGCTTTGCACCGGGTGATTGCACTGGGGCCATGATTGCTAATATGCCTAGTGCCTGGTGGGATGCTGTCCCTACTAAATCCTGCAGATGTTTGTGGCTCTTGTTGTTAGGGATGTGTTAGTGTTCCAGTGTTCCTCCACTGTCTTAGGTGTTGACTACACAGAAGGAAAAGTACATGGCTTGAAAAAAATAAGGTTGCACAACAACTGAGATCTGCACACACAGAGGGTAAGAATGAGACCAGTGAGGGCAGAAGAACTCAAACTCATTGGACTTGTTAAAGGGCAAATGATGTGGGGAAAATAGGCTTGCAGTCTGACACAGATTCTGCCAGAACTCCACAACTTCAAATCCATATCAGGATATGGTTTTTTAGGATTGTTTAAAAATGTTTGACCCAGTAAAGCATTTTCAGAGTGGAATATTGCTTTGTGCTGTTCCATTGCTGTGATTTTAATTCAGCAGCAGGCACCGAGAAACTGGATTTACTGCCTTTAGGAGTTATACAGAATACCCCCAAGAGAGTATGGAAATGTAAATTAGCAATGAAATTGTAGCTATTTTACTCTAAAAAATTGTGTCCAAAATATTGAAGTAAAACAATTATTAAAACTATCATCAACATAAAACTTTGTAGTAGAAATCTTAATAATGGCAGATTATAGAATCATAGAATAGTTAGGGCCTCTAGATCATCTAGTTCCAGCCCCCCTGCCATAGGCAGGGACACCTCACACTAAACCATGCCATGCAACCTGGCCTTGAAAATTGCCAGGGATGGAGCATTCACAACCTACCTGGGCAACCCATTCCAGTGCCTCACCACCCTCACAGGAAAGAATTTCTTCCTTATATCCAATCTAACCCTCTCTTGTTTAAGTTTGAATCCATTACCCCTTGTCCTGTCACTACAGTGCCTAATGAAGAGTCTCTCCCCAGCATCCCTATAGGCCCCCTTCAGATACTGGAAGACTGCTATGAGGTCTCCACTCAGCCTTCTCTTCCCCAGGCTGAACAGCCCCAACTCTCTCAGCCTGTTTTTGTATGGGAGATGCTCCAGTCCCTGATNAGCATCCCTATAGGCCCCCTTCAGATACTGGAAAGCTGCCATGATATATCACATTACTGGGTAAGTTATATGCACAGAAACAGTGTGCTGAAATGTTCAACTTTTACTGTAAATAAGTGAATTAAAATAAAATTTATATTTTGATTTTTAATTGAGAAACAAAAATGACAAAACAAGCTGAACAAACCATGACAACTTTCTTTCTATTACAGCCCCTGTAATATCTCTTATTTTGTTGTGAGGAAATCAAAACACTTTAGTCAGATCTATCTATTCTTTGTAAATAGCAAGTTAGTAACAATATTTTAATCAATGTGGTCATCAGTTAAAGCAATGTATTCACATTTTAGGCCTTGTCTGGAACTTAAACTGCCAATTTCCACAAAGTAAACAATAGAGCACATAGACCATAGATCACAGTTACATGCTGGGTATAAATAATAATAATAAAAAATAGTAATTTCTGAATGTTTCTGCAAACTCAGGGATTGCACTGAGACATTTGGGTTCTGTCATAATTTAACCACAGCTGGTAACAAAATACAAGGCAGCCACTCACTGATTCCTTCACCAACCAATAAGATGGGGAGGAGAACCGGAAAAAAGTAGAAGTCATGGGTTGGGATAAGAACAGTTTAACAATTGAATTAAAGTAAAATATTGTAATAATAATAATAGCAGCAATGACAATGAGAATAATAACAACAACAGATATAGAGAGGAAACAAATGATAACCCAAGTGATGCACAGCACAGTTGCTCACCACCTGCTGACCGACACCTAGCCCATTCCTCCCTGAGCAGTGACCAGCCCCTCCTGGCCAACTTGTATACCTAGCATGACATGCTGTGGCATGGAATACACCTTTGGCTAATATGGGTTAGATGTCCTATCTCTGCTTCCTGCTGGCTTCTTGTGCCACTCCTCACTTGAAGAGCATGACAGTGAAAACTCCTTGATGAAGGTAAGCATTGCTGAGCAACAACTAAAACATGGGTGTGTTATCAGCATTATTCTCAGACTAAAGCCAAAACAGAACACTGCACCAGCTACTAGGAAGAAAATTAACTCTGTCCTAGCCAAAACCAGGACAGTTCTCAGTCAAGAAATATGAAGATCTTTATTTTACCTTCTCATTACTTGTCAGAATTTTCTTTCTGGCCAAAGCTAACATATTTGCTTTCTGCCCAGACTAACCAAACTAGTGTCTAGCCAGCAGTTGGTCTGTGTTGTTGTAGATTTATTGCTGCCTTGAAGCAAGGAGAACTACAGTTGCAAGGTGTGTCAGATTAGTGCTAAATCCAGTCATGCAGATTAATTATTATGGCTTGCTCTGGGATGTGTCTTAAATCTCACTCAAGCTCATTATGTTATAGTTGGAAATAAAAAGTTAGGTTTAGAATCAAGGCCACAATTTCTTCCTCTCCTTCCCCCCCAGTTTTTAAGTAAAGCCAGCTTGCATGTGTTGGATTTCATACCTATAGAGAATATGATGGATAAAACCCCCTACACTTTATAAATAGAGGAAGCAAAATGGCTCCCATTATAGACATCGGATGAACATTTATTTAAATTAAACATTTAAATGTGGCTAATTAACTCATTAACCTTTACCTTAACAATTATATTTCACACTGTGCAGTATCCTGCTACTCTGCTGTGGTTCATGGGATTATTAATTGAATGTAAATCCAGTAGTCTTGCAAAGATTTCCTATTAATTCCACTATTATCATCCACCAACCGAAGGGAAATACTCAAGACTTTGTCTTCTGATAGACATGGGGTAATGTTTATCCTTGCAAGAGCATTCATTCTGTTAGAATCATGGAGTCGTAAGGTATTTAATTAGAAAGTCTGTTTATAGAGCTTATGAAGCAAAAGGCAAAGAAGAATTTTGTGACAGTGATGAAATTTTTTACTAGCCCAAGGTACTTGCCTTTTCATAGAGCTGTATTCCTTTCTGCCATTTCACAACAACTTTCCTGTTTCCTGCTCAGAGTTCTGCTGTGCTCAATCCCTATTAAAATTCCCATTTTAACTCCTGTCTTCTGGGTGTTTCTCTGTCTTTCCTTTCTGAATCAACTTAGAATCATAGAATAGTTAGGGTTGGAAAAGACCTTAAGATCATCTAGTTCCAACCCCCCTGCAATTGGCAAGGAGCAGCACACAGGAAAGCATGTCACCCAAGACTTTGTCCAGCCTGGCCTTGAACACTGCCAGTGATGGAGCATTTACCACTTCCCTGTTCCAGTGCCTCACCACCCTCAGAGTAAAGAACNTGCAATTGGCAAGGAGCAGCACACAGGAAAGCATGTCACCCAAGACTTTGTCCAGCCTGGCCTTGAACACTGCCAGTGATGGAGCATTTACCACTTCCCTGTTCCAGTGCCTCACCACCCTCAGAGTAAAGAACTTCTTCCTTATATCTAACCTGAACTAACTTCCCCTGTTCAAGTTTGAATCCACTGCCCCTTGTCCTATCACTACAGTCCCTAATGAAGAGTCCCTCCCCAGTATCCCTATAGGCCCCCTGCAGATACTGGAAGGCTGCTATGAGGTCTCCAAACAACCTTTTCTTCACCAGGCTGAACAGGCCCGACTTTCTCAACCTGTCTTCATATGGGAGGTGCTCCAGTCCCCTGATCAACCTTGAGGTCCCCCTCTGGACTTTCTCCAATAGTTCCATGTCATTTTGTTGAGGACGTCAGAACTACACACAGTACTCCAGATGAGGTCTCACAAGAGCAGAGTAGAAGGGCAGGATCATCTCATTTGGCCTGCTGGTCACACTTTTTTTTGATGCAGCCCAGGATATGGTTGGTTTTCTGGGCTGCAAGCGCACACTGCAGCCAGCTGATGTTCATTTTCTCATCAACCACCACCCCCAAGTC
>NDXB01012015.1:9198-19896 GCA_002631895.1 Agapornis roseicollis
ACTCACCTTGGAAACCTATTTTTTTTTTTTAGCTTGTTTTCTTTCAGTTTTGATATGGGAATAACATTATTCCAAATTAATCCACAGCAGCTAGCAAATACTTTGACATTCAAAACCTAAAGAAGAGTAACATTATGATAACTTATAAAGTGGAATGCTTTAGATCTTGAATGTCTTCCAGAGAGATAAGTAATGCCTGGGATGATCCTGTATTATTCAGCCATCCAAGAAGTGGACATTTTTGTTAGTGTGGTTTTGTTTTGCTTTTTTCTGTTTACAGTTCCAAGATAAAAACACAGCAGCCCCCTCTAGACACCATCTGCCAATGCAGATTCTTCCCAGCACTGATTTATGTCTGTAAGAGGAACAGGAAATACTAGAGGAGGAATTATTGAGGGCAGAAATAGGATCACTATGCCATCAGAAAAGTTTAAGTTCTTTGCAAAAGAAACCTTTTGACAGAGAATCTACTATGCTTTGGATTCTGCTCTCACAAGGCAAGGGAGGAAGTTCCATCCACTGAGTCACTTGCAGCTGGACTAGCTACAGGCTTTGAGAATGTAATGTGCTTATGCTAGCTGAGGGATGAATTAAATTACTTCATAGGATCTTTCAAAAATGGCAAGTGTAGCTTAGCATGCAAGTGTTTAAAAATCTGCACTGCAAATGGGTCCCATCTACTTCTGAAGTTCACCAGAATTGACCTCTTGAAGAATCCAGTATGAAAACATATTTATGAGTAATTACCTATGAGTGGAAGAGATCATAGGAATAACTGTTATGCATATTAACTTGGGTGTACAGTTCCCACAGAGAATACTGTGGAGTTAACAGTAAGGTTAGGTACTTGTAGCATGTGGTTATGATTTAGCTGCACCTCATATGCCAGCCAGGTAGGCAGTATTGCTATCAAGTATCTCACTATGGCATACCCTCTTTACTTAGACACACATTGCAGGTGTCTGTTAGGATCTGGACATTCAAATCAGTCTTGAGTCTAAGTATTTCCTAAATTCTTCTATTTTTCCATGAAATTACCCTCAGTAAGTTTTCTAAGACATAAGTTTCATATATGTAAGTGGCTTGTGATCTCTTAGACAGCATATTTGAGAGTTACCTTGATGTGTTTCCTGGGTGCGTTCTAAGAAGTTAATATTAAATGGTATGACAGCATAAGTTTTCTTGAGATACAACTACAAAAAAGGAATTTGGTAGTCATGGGGTATTCACTAGCATTTGGACAAGTTGATGACACGTATTTTTACCTGGTGGCTTCATAACAGCATACAGTGAAGCAACTAGGAGACACTTCAGATACCCTTGCTGTTCTTTGCAGATAAGCAAAAATTCAAGTACATTTTAGTGTACCATAAGTCGGCAGGAAGCATTTGCTGCATGGGTTTAGACTGAAGACAGTAAACTATCCCTGCTCCCATTCAAGTTATTGGATGCAGTTCTGCTACCGAGTTTGTCAGTATGAGGATCTGATTTGTGATTGCAAAATCCCTCCGGATTAAGAAAGACTTCTTCCCATGTGACTGACTTTTAGGATTAAGTTTAAGCTTTACTTAAAAAAGCCTTTGCTGGGCTGACTGCAAATATCAGTCTTCACTCTTTCAAAAAAATGTATCAGATCCTTCTCATAGGAGAGAGACGGTTGAGTGGAGATGCATGAGAAGAATACTTTTAGGCCAGTGATATTGGATGGTTTGCTTAGCACTGGAAGCATCAAAATGCTTTGATTTGGAAAAATGTGGATTGATAATAAGCTTATGGCAAACACCTGAAAAATTCTTTGCTTTAGAGAGCTGTCGTGGTTTACCCATATGATTTCCTTAGCTCTGAAATCTGTAAATGTGCTATTATATTTGATAGTTTTCTAGTCCATTGCTATAAGGAAGTCCCATTAATTAGCTCTTATACACAAAAACAAACAGGAGGGCATGTGGGACTTTGTCAGTGGTCCTCATGTAGATATTCTTGCTATAGATTAGCTTTTTTATTTCTGAGCTTCAAATGTGCCTATAGGCTTAGAATGAAAGGGCTTTTTCTCAGTACAAACAGCTGATGCAAGGAAAGTAGTATTAAAGATTTATCTTCTTAGGCTATTGCTATCTCTCTGTGTTTTGTAGTGGACCAGCTAACCAAATATAACAGATTTTTATTTTGACTTGGGGGTAGGAATGGAGGGTTTCCGTGAAAATTAGTATTTTACTCCTATTAATCTATAAGCTGTTTCTTATTTGTGATCTGATAAGCATTCATTTGGCTGGATGTCTGAAAAAATACTGCTCTGAGAAAGGTTAAAAGCATGCAAGAATGAACAGGTTGTCTTGGAAGCTACAAGCAGGAAAGACCATCTAGAAATACCAAGTTTCCCAGATTCTTGCCAGAATCCATTACTTGCCTTCTATTTCTGGGGACTTCATCCTTTGGAACAATCTCCCCTTTCTTCTGCTAATTTTCTCCCATTTTCTCCATATTCCAGAAAATGATTGAGTTGTGGACAGTCACAAAAGCCATGTTGCATTGATAGTTCTTAGGAGGATTTCTTCCTGGATCTAGCACTTCTAACATATAGCATTTATATTAAGAAGAGGTAAATTCACTTTTAACAGCCATGAAATTAACTTAGCCATTTTTAGAGGGAGGAAGAGAATGAAGTTTCTTAGTCTGTTTTTGTGTATATATTTAATGGTGAAATCACTGGGAAGGATTGGGAAGATTCTTCTCTTTCTTGGTGTATAGGTATATGCCTGAAGTGGAGATTTTCACAGGACATTTTTTCTCTTTTATCTATTTAACATATATTTCTGCTACTAAAATATTCTAGCCAGAGAATAAAATGCTGCCAACACACCTTGAAGCTAAAAGCAGATGCATAGCCAACAATACCTTTTTCCCTATTTTGTAGGTAAACTTGTTACAGAAAAATGAACTCTTTCCAGTCCACTGGAAATTCTCCATTTGTTTTTTTTCACTGGCATTTTGGTAGTATCAGCTGCTTAGAAGTTTGTGTCAGTAGTATATCCTTGTCCAATGCGTATGGCCTTAAATGACTCTAAAAGGGTGCTGCCTGATATATAAAGTAAACTTAGAAAGGTAACAGCAGTTATGGAACCCAGATTGTGCAGTGGTGAAATGCATGCTTCCTTTTAGCACTGAAAGTCTTGGGTCCCATTCTAATGATGTCAAAGTGCAATAAAATAGGGAAAAAAACACAACACAACAAAACAAAAAAAATTTCCTGACTTCATTCTTGTTTTGCAACTATGGCACAAAGAAATACAGAAAGAAAAATGTCTCAAATAAATAGGAATGCATGATCAGGCCAGCAGGAAATCTTGGACACTTGAAATGCATCAAGAGTATAGCTGGACCACTAAGTCAGAAAAAGCAGCTGGTGCAGCTAGTTAATAATGAGATATATTACTAGAGTTGTGTTGGAGTGCAGAGAACTCAAATAATGTGGGGTTCAATGTGTTAGGGAAGAGAGAAATTGTCAGGTTAATGGATCCTGAGGACTAGAGTGGTAGAAGACATGGAAGTTCCAGAGGTAAGCATGAATCTGGGGACAGTAATGCAGGCCTAGATCAGAAATTGCCATCTATCATCTTGCTCTTTAACATACACAAAGATATGCACTATCTTCACCAACAACATTTTAAAATGCAAGTTTAAAACAAAAAATGAGAAAATATATCTTCATAATTATAGCTGCTGAGCACGTGGCTTTTTGTTTCCCTTTTAAAATGTGGATTTTTTTAATTTGAAAAAGTTGACTATTAATCCTTCAAATAAGAATCTTGTAAGCCTTGATGGTACAGATGCCTCTATTCCCAGTTCTTCGATCTAATTGAAGTTTTTGAAAATAACAATGAAAGGGTGCAATGGTTATACTTTTATATACTTTGGTATGGTTTTACTAATGGTTATCTTTGCTTTTCTGAGGAATGATTTGCTAAATGTTAAGTTATAAAATACTGTCTGTGGAAACACATTGGATCCAATTTTCAAATTAGAACATCTAGTTTTGACTATTAACAGATATTTTTAAAAAACTGGAGAAGATTTTTCTAGCCATAGCAGAAATTGCTGGACCCATATTTTCCAAAGAACTCTGCTTCTGTTCAAGCGCCTCTGTACTGACCAAGTAAATAAAGTTGCTTAGCACTCTTCAAATCCTCTTGTAAGGCTAACATTAAGATTTCCTTTACAAAATCTTGTCATCTCTTTAAGTGTCTCCGGCTCCAGCTGCGGTTCTTTAGTTCTTTTGATCTTTCAGGCAGTAAAAGACTCTTCCAGACCCCCATGCAATGAGTGAGGCATTTATCATCAAAGGGGGTGTTGTGTATTTGCTGGAGCGGCCTGACATAGACTGCACAGTTGGCAACCAGACCCATGCTTTACAGACTGTTCTGCATCAAAGAGAAGGCACTCAATTCTAATGTGCTGAAGGGAAATATTTCACTACTCTGAAAATCCAGCTGCAAGTCATGACAAATACCGATTAAAATTCAAAGCTTAAATGCCTCTTTGTGAAACTCCCTAAGTACAATTAAACCAGAGGCTCAGAATCCTGGTAGGGTGTGGTGTCCAGGGACACTAGCCTTGAAACCTTGGCAAATAAAAATCTCCACAGAGGACTACAAAGGCTTAATTTCTGTCATTTTTTTTTTTTTTCTATTCCTAGCAAATATTTTCTGATCCACAAATGAATCCCCAAAATTTCCTCTGTTCGGCATTACGTATTTCTAGTGTTTTCCTTCCTGCAACCTGCATGTTCTGTCCCTGAGATTACCTTGACCAGGTTTCCTCTTCTTTGGTTGGACCTCTTCTTTTCCTAACAGTTTTTCAAAGGGTTGTAGGAGATAGGTACAGTGCAGTCTTCCAGCAAAGGCATGGTACATTCCAGCTACAGATGCACTGTGCTGATAGTCAGTGCAACTTCATCACTTCTGAGACAGGATTTGAGTCTTCTCATCTAACTCCTCTCAGAACTAGACACTTTCCAGAAAAAGCATCTAAAACCAGTATGAGCTACTTTATTTTTGTTGGGTTTATTTTTATTTGACATTCCCCAGAACTAATACTGATCTCTGAGTGGCTTTAGAGGTGCTACTGTTCCTCATGTTAATAAGTACCAAAACATGTTATCTGTTTGTTATTGTATTTATACAAAAGTATCCCTGGCCACATCTACAGGGTGGATAGCCTCTATTCTTCCTAGAAATTCAAGCTCTAGATAGCCACTTTCACTAATTGGTGGTAGCATGACCTTTTATAATGGTTTATAAAATGATCTTTCTGGAAAGCTAGGGTACATGCGGTGCTTACAGCCTACTTTTGTCATCTCCAGGAGAGATTAATCATGGACGGAGTCCAAAGCTTTATATGTATTATTTACCCTCTCCTAAAACATGAGACAGAATAGATTGTTTTGCTGAGGTCCCAAGTTCCTTCTAGAAGGATCCTTTATACAAGGTCTTTATACAAGAAAAATATGGACATAATACATAATGCCTAGGGAATGCAGAGGAAACCGATGACCTCTCTATAACATTAAGTGTTTGAGATCCAGTTTTAGTAAAGATTCACATTGAACTGATTAGTAATATTTTCTTGAACTTTAAATCCTTTTGTAGCATAGAATAAACTAGTCTCAGCCTTAATGCTAGCAGTGGCAGATTTGCCTATTCAAAATCATAGAATCATAGAATAGTTAGGGTTGGAAAGGATGGTAAGTTCCATCTAGTTCCAACTCCCCTGCCATAAGCAGGGACACTTTACACTAAACCATGTCACCCAAGGCTTCGTCCAACCTGGCCTTAAACACTTCCAGGGATGGATCACTCACAACTTCCTTGGGCAACCCATTCCAGTGCCTCAACACCCTAACAGTAAAGAACTTGTTCATTATATCCAATCTAAACCTCCCCTGTTTAAGTTTGAACCCGTTCCCCCTTGTCCTGTCTCTACAATCCCTAATGAAGAGTCCCTCCCCAGCATCCCTATAGGCCCCCTTCAGATACTGGAAGGCTGCTAGGAGGTCTCCACGCAGCCTTCTCTTCCCCAGGCTGAACAGCCCCAACTTTCTCAGCCTGTCTTCATATGGGAGATGCTCCAGTCCCCTGATCATCCTCATGGCCCTTCTCTGGACTTGTTCCAACAGTTCCATACAGCCTTAGTACCAAATGCTGGGGTGAACCCCCAGCACTAATCATGGATAGCACATCTGAATAACTGCTCACAACTTGAATATTCAGTTAAGCGCTTTTAGGAGTCAGTCCAGTCTGACTAGGCAGAATACTAAATGCCACTTATTTCATGAATACCCTGGTGAGTTAGGGCCAAAATATGGGCTGGAGTCTGGAGTTCTGAGTGTTTGATCCATACACAATGTCATAGCCAGGGTGAAAATTGTGTCCTAGCGTAGCTTACGAGTTCTCCTCACCCTTTTCCCCTTCTGACTTCCCTCAGAAATGCAGAAAACCTGCTGGAATGTGCTTTGGCCTTTTTGGAAAGGCATGGATGTTATACCCCTGCTCCCTTCTCCCTCCCTCGCCTGCCCTGCCTGCCCACCCCCCAAACCCTTGCTTGCTGTTTTGTTTTTCTACTTTCCCTAAATGCAACTTACTTTAAGCATGCATTATTATTAACATCCTACAGTAAAATTAAGCTATTATATAACCCATTTGTCGATCTCAGCCAATTTCTTCTATCTTTTTCTATGTCTATTTATGACGTACATCCAGACTTCATGTCCTTTTTTTTTTTCCTCTTCATGTTTATTTTAAAAAGAAGTGATTTGAAAAAGATCTATTAAAAAAAAAAGCAACACTGGAGGGTGGTGGGATTTTTGGCCAATAATTGAACATATATTTACATGGGAGAGGGAGGGAAGGGAAGAGAATCTGATTTTTAACCAAAAAAATCCAAATTGTGAAAGTGTCCCTGGACTGCTTTGTCTGTTCCTTTCACTGTGTGCATCTGGTTTGTTCATCTTTAAAAGTATGTGGAATAATTTTTTCTTTTAAAATAAAATTTTAAAACCCCACAATTGTTACTTACCTCCCTTCCTCCTGGGAACAAAGTGCTCTTTTTCATTTTTTGCTTTTTTTTTTAGTATATCTCTACATAGTTATATTTTGATGTATTTATTTTCAATGGTTGAATTTCTGTCTTAGAAATTTGGGTTTTTTCCAATCTAATAATGAAAAAAGACAAACAAACAAAACAAAAGAGTTATGAATTGTTTTCTGCAATTTCTCCCTCTATTTCCCTCTTTAAATAAGGAACTACTTCACTGGCAGAATCCTACAGCTGTATTTTTTAGATTCTCCAGAGAGTCTGAATATAAAAGCAATCTAATTTGAGAGTGGCGAAGGGGTGTGCCACAGTCATTACATTCAAAAGAGTGATTTGCTCAAGGAATGATTGTCTCAAATTATTGAGCATACTGATATCAATTTGATGGACTTCAGAAAAATTATTATTAGAAGAAGGAGGCTGTGGGTAGCTACAGATGAAGTTGTTCTTATTTCAATGCATAAAACTAGTTTCCTTGTTTTTTGTTTTACTCTATTATTATTATTATTATTATTATTCATTTATGTATTTTTACTGCTATTTTTAGTAGGGAAAAGTTTTAACTGTTTTTTATAATTTGCAAACATTTAATGAAAATGTAACTATTAATACTATAATTATTAATTTTTTGTAACTTGCATGTTGAAGAAGTTGCAGCTTAGGGTTTGTGAGATTGTCAATGTTAGAGTTCTGTTCTTTCTTTTTGTTGATGGGCATGAATATGCTCATTTGTTTTTGTATATTGCCCATCCCTTCCTTACAGCCAGAAGCTCTAATGCTGCTAGATCACTCCGTACCGCCCTTACATGGACATGGCAACTGACTTACACATTCACTCCCATCATCTTCATCTCCTGTGTAGTACACTCATAGATTTTTACACTCCCACTCCATCTACCCTAGACATTTTTTCTTCCAGTAAGTTCCCCTCCACCACCCCTTTCTTTAGCATTGTTAAAATTTTATGTGCAGTCATCCATTCCTTAAAACACACACACACAAAAATTGTAGAAAAAAAGAAAATGTTTAAAAAAATATATATCAAATTGACCAAAAAGGCAAAAAAGCAACAAACTTTGCTTTTCAAAAAACATTATATATGTAGATATGCAAACAAGTAAAAGTAAATTCTATAATATGTACAGGATTTTTCAGCTGTAATATGCTAATAACTTTACATAAGATAAAAAAAAAATCCAACCAAAAACAGCAGAAAAAAAAAAGTTCAAATTTGTTAAGGTGCAAGATTTTTTTCTTTTCATGTTATGTGGTGTGGATGTATGTGTTGTTGCCTCCCTGTATCGCCCTTTGTTGTAAAACAATTATATTAAAAAAGAAATAATGAACATTTTGCTAAAAAAGTTTTTAAGAAACAACAATGAAAAAAAGCAAGTTACAAGAATGTGGCTATGCTACTTGTCCAAGAGCATTCTTACACAACTTTCTTTTGTAAATTTTTCCTTTCATGCCAAAAAACATGCGGGCAATTTGTTGATGTAAGTTGACTGTTATGAAATCAATGTGGTATGCTTTCTAAATATTTTTATGTATTTTTTGATTACTTCTTTTAAAAATGGAAATAATGTTTTTGATTTTCATCTTTTTTTCAGTTCTTATAAGTTTTTATCTTTCTTTTGCTGATAAAGTGAATGACTTGTTATGTTTTTTTCTTTTTTCTGACCTTGTTGCTGTGGAATTTTTATTTTCTAGTATATGGTTTTGTTTTAAGAAAAATGTAGAAGTTCATTTATTTATTTTTAATCAGTTTGTATTTGCCTTTATGTTATGTGCTCTTTGTATATTGTCGATTACCAAATTGTAATGTGCACAGGAGGGGGTGAAGGAACCTGTGGTGTTTGCTCCAACTCTTTCTTGGTCCCTCTATAGAGCTTTCTTTCCCCTTTCCCCTTCCCAAAAGGAGTCACCAGTACTGCTACTTTCTTTCATGCTACTTAAACTGTGTGTAGCCTGGCGTTCCAGCCTTCATGTTAAACCAAAAACAATGAGACTTCCTTAGAATTTTGGTAGCTTTCAGGGTCTTCCTACTGCAGCTCTACATCAGTCTGACTTTATTCCCATAAAAGTAATTTATTTCTATTAATTTTCTTCATTGCTGACTATCTACCTGATGTCCAGTCTAAATGATACTCTCAAGTGTACTCTTGCCAGGTAAATGCACCTGTCATATTATGACTAGCAACAGACTTGGTAAAATCATCCAGAAATGGGAAATTTGGCAGACACTTTCCTACTGGAACTCACATCCTGAACCACTAAAATTTCCTTGCTTCAAAAGAGATTTGGATTAAATGCTTCAAAAATCAATGACTAAAAGTAAGAAAAAGCTGTACTTCCCTACAAACACATATGTTTTCACTATTCCTACATAGTAGTGCTGTGCTCAGTAGGTATTTAAGGTTCAACTCTCAGGTCCTTTGAAAAACTGATTCTGGAAGCAGAACAAAAAATTGTGCTGAGTAGGAATCAGTAAGTTTAAAATAATGATGGAAGGTGGACGAGGGCATATTTCGATTGATTTAGAGAAGCTTAGTGTCTAGGCACTGAAATACTTGGGTTTGCTCTAGCGTCCTGACTGCAGACAAGATGTTAGGTCCTTTCTGGAAGCTATTCATGACTGTTTCAGTGAAACTGCATGAAGGTGATGATCAAGAATTTACATCAGTGAAACACAGCCCAGCATTAAAATGGGATTCATGAGCTGTCAAACTCTGTACCTTCCTGTTGCTCATGAGCCATGTATTAGGGAGGACTGCAATAAGTAATATCTTTTAATATAGTTTGCAGGGCTTACGAAATGCTTTGCAACTAACCCCACCAGAAGACATACAGTTTTACATAATCACTTTGAGAACTTTATATTCTCTGAAAGGAAAAGGAGGTATTTGAGATGAAAAGTTGCAGTATTCCATTGTGGAAATCATATTTCCCTCCATAATACTGACTGTCAATTTCAGTTAAAGCAGAGTACAAAGAGTAAAAAAATATTAAGAATGTTCATCTACTAGGTTTCATGATATCATCAACATTCCTGTGAATCTGGGACTATGTTCTGAATAATTTCCCCTTTTTATCCTCAGAGGACTAAGGAGAATTAACTAAAACACCATTAGACTGAAATTTATGAACTCAGTCATTTAGTAAGGAATTGTTGAGTTGGTACAGAGGGCAAAAGGTAAGGAATTCTTTTCTGTGGCAAGTACTTCAGACTGGAAGTAGAGTCAAGCTTCAGGGGAACAGCATAAGAATAAACCAAAAGTCACAAACTTTGGATGCAGAATTTCATGTGCCTACAGAAATGGATGTGTTGTGAAGACTTTATGGTTGGCATTTAAAAGCTTTTCAACTACAGCTGGAGAAGAGAGACACAATAAGAGAGTGTCCCATATCATCATCAGGAGAACTTTCAGGCTTCATTGTTGTGTGCCTTTTGTCCTGTATCAGTTTGATGCCTGAAACTCTAAAGAAGTAGTTGTGGCTCCAGAGATGAAAGCCAACAGCTGCTAGTTTTTCAGGTTGTTTGGGTTTTGGGTTTTTTTTTTTTTTTTTTTTTTTTCCCCTTTTGGGTTTGGGGTTTTTTTTTTTTTTTGT
>NDXB01012015.1:19976-65360 GCA_002631895.1 Agapornis roseicollis
TTTTTTTTTTTTTTTTTTTTGACCCTTCTGGGTTTGGGGTTGTTTTTTTTTGTGTGTGTTGGTTTTCTTTTTTTGGTTGGTTGGTTTTTTTCCCCTCTGCATTGATGACTCATCCGCAACATCCTCACAGTTCATAAGGTTTCTATTAAATTTTTAACACACTGTTTTTTCTAGCGGCAGAGAACTCCTACCAGAGATCAGCCCCAGAGGTATGACATATAGCTATAAATAAGCTCATAAAGCAAAAAGCAGGGCAGCTCCAAGGCTACAGTAGACCTTTTATATCCCCAATGATCTTGGTAGTTTATAGAAAAGCACAACTTCTTGAAAATAGTACGTGCTAGATTTAAAGGCTAACTTTTCAGGAATATATGCGCGCTGTGTTTACTTTGTGGAATGAAAAGGCCAAGCAGAACATTGGGCTGCTCTGTACAAGGTTTTACACCTTACAGAACTCCATTCTCTCAGTGCTGCTTCCAATTTGCTGTTTAGTAATTTTTTTGCAAGTATCCATTGATGGGCAAACAATTTTGCAATTGCAGAGGAAACCATTTATCTGTTTCCATTTTACTTAGTTCTCTGGCATTGTGTTGTCAGCAGAAGCTTTTTAAAAATCATATTTCTGTTTGGGAAACATCCGTCTCCTGCCTGGAAGAGAAAGCATGGAGTAGGTGAAAAATCAGTCTGGAAAATCCTTATGAAATCTTTGGATTGCTAAAGTAATCCTGAACTTGCAGCGTACCAGTGAATGCTGTTAAGTGATGTTTAACAGCCAACATAAGAAAGGCGGTAAGAAACCTGTAACTACCAGGAAACAGTACATATCTTCCACAAATAAAATATAACTCTCATACGAATATTTGTTTTGAAGCTAAGGCCCAAACTGGGTGGCAGCCTTTTCATTATTTTTTAAGCACAGAATAATTTGGAAATTAAAACTATAAATTTTATTCAAGGCTGCAAAGTGTTAATTTTTTTATTGAAAAAAAAAAAATGGTAGTCACTGTGAGAAGATAAAAACTTCAGTTAGGAAAATCCAAACACAAAACCTGTCTCAAATGTATTCCCTTCTAAATTGTCATATGTGGTTTTTCAGGGGCTTCTCTTAAGCCTTTTCTGGAAATCCAAATCTTTAAAGCACTTGCCTGCCACAGCAGACGTTTCAGGATCCAAATCCCCCATGAGCTCTTCTTGGCAACCAATTGGTACTTTGTCTTTTAAATCTTTCAGTGCTTACCTTTAAACCTTGGCCCTGGGCAAGAGGCTCCACTTCTCCATTAAAAGGCCACTGGCTCTAGGCAGCTTCCTGTCGTGCTTGTCGTTTTGTGAAAGATGATTCCCCCTGAATACACACTTATCATCTGCCTGTCACCAGACTCCCCCTTGTGTCTCTTGTGCGTAGAAATGTAGTACCCATAACATGAGTTTGCAGGTGTGATACGAAAGTTTGCACTTGCTCCCCTCCATAGATATTGGTGGTCATGTTTCTTACCATTTCCTGTGAGCTTTTCAGAATTTATGTTCCCTGTTATCCTTAAATAGCACTTTTCATTTAGACTGAGTGGCATTTCTATCATGCCATTTTAAAGGATGTTTTAATTCCTCTATAAATCACATACCCTGGGAAGCATTGTGCCTGCATGCTATTAGACCTACAATTTCTAGTTTGAGTTTTGCACACATGCCTAACATACCTAAAAAATAGAATCCAGACTTGATACCTAGAGTGCTGCTTCTGAGTAACCTTCTCCCACACAGCTTTTTCTTCAGATTTACATTTTTTTTTCATTACAGACAAAAAGAAAAATAAAAAATTGCCACCTCTACATCCATCTCCCTGATACTACCCAAAAGTATGCTGTCTTAAGTAAATGTAACAAGTAACTCCTTGATGGAGTAGTTACTCCTAGTGAAGGACCTTTAACAGTGTCTTCATTTCTTTAATTGCACAGGTAAACATAGTATGGATCATTGGACAATTTGAATAAAACTGGAGATGAGATTAAATAATTGTATAGGGAATCAAAGTTAATCTCATCTTCCTGGTGTGAAAGTTATTTCTCTTCTCATATACATTATGAGATAAAGCTTTGTAAAACTCGTTCCTGATTCTGTCCTGTTGTGTTCCATCCAACAGATTTGCTGGAAAAACACCCAATCCACTGTCCATCACTTATGTGAAACCTCACTTATCATAATAACTCTATCAATTTCTGTTAAAATTTCAGGAAGACCAGAATCATTTTTATAGTTGCAATAGTCTTGAACCTTGGCTCAGTTCCTGAACTGTAACAGAAACTGTAGAACTATGACCTTGTCTTAAAGGCAAGAGTTCATGGGTCAAAAGAAAGATCTTAATATTAAATAAAAGATACTTCTAACTCGTTCAAGAAAATTAATTATTTATATGACCAAAAAATTTATCTTTGGATGAAAACTGCCCAAAGTATTGCCCCAGTGGTTGGCAGATCAACTACATGCTGATGCTATGTGCCAATATGACAGATTTTAAGAACAAAGGCACTTCAAAGCTCTAGATGAGCAATTAAAAGCTGCCAAACTGATTTTTTTTCTAATTGGGTGTCACAGATGGTAAATGAAAATTACAGATGAATACTACTTTTTAGCAGCACAACAGTGATAATAAAAAAATCATTAAAGGGACTGTATATCCCTGATTTTCTGCACTTAAATTCCCCAATCAGGCAATTTGATGTAATGCATGCTTAAATGTTATATTTTTAGTCATTTGTAACCAAACTAACAGATTATCTTTCCCTCTGAGGCATACTCCAATTTTATCCTGAGACCACTTGTTTGAATAGATTATAGATGCCCTCCTCTAGCTATAGATAGGTCTTTTGGTTATGTATAAATCATATTATATGCTCTAGTTTCTGCATTGCACAGAGTTCAGAGGCATAAGCACAAAATGCCATGTAGCCATTTCACAGACTACGCTTTCTGCTTTTCACATATTTCATTTTTTTTTTAAGATACCTAGTTTTAAGAGATTGGCATTATTTTACACATATGATAGTTATTTGTTCATCCTCTATCCAGTAACAAAAAGTAGTATGAACATGTTGAGGAAGCTTGGAAAACTAAACAACATATTAAAATTGGCACTTTATGTCTTAGCTTAAAACTAGCTTTGCGTGAAAATATGCAAAGTACCACATTCTTATTGTGGCCTAATTTCTACCCTGGTACCTCTGAGAGGAATCTGACTGTTTCAGTTGATTAAATTGTGTCACCACTTAGTTTCTCATTAAGGATAAGTATAAGCGATATTACTAGTTCAGCTATCCAGATTTAATCAAACTGAAAAGTATCTTTTTCGGTATGTAGCTAAATTCAATATGTAATTTGTTCAAATATATTGCTCTCCAAATATATTTAGAAGGGATTATGAATTTAGACCATATCTTTATAGAACTTCCATGGATATTACTGACAGTATCCAATGGGAAACAGTGCATGCAATGCATAGTGTACATAGGAGAGAGCAAAATTTAGATCCTGATGCCATTCAGCATTGTAACAATACCGAACTGTTCGTTAGCAGTTATTAATACATAAGAAAAAGCCAGAATGATTTCTTTAGAAGCTAAAACATCTTTTGCATATTTTCCTTATGCAATGGTGAGTATAAATAAAAATTCCCCATGCATTAAAAATACTTCCTTACTGAGTTGCACTCCTTCCAACAAATCTAGATGACTACTCATGGTGTCAGATGAACTTTTCAATTTATATTTCAAGCAGCTAACTTAAGTGGCTACCCAAGGAAAAACTGCAAGGAAGAATTGATACACAAACTTTCAAAAGCAATATAACTCATTCTAAAAAAGTGTGCATGTGCATGTCAGCAGACAACTGTATAATCTGAACTAAATTAATTAGATGAATTAATTATGCCTCCACATCAGAACAAAACAGCGGAGTGTTAATTACCCATAATCTCAAAAGTAGAAGTACAGTCATATTACAATATGTAGACAAAAGACTACTACCCAAAAAGCAGAAATATTGCTGCTCAGAAACCAAATCTTAGAAATGATACACTGATTTTCTGGTTTCATTTGCAGCTTCAGTGGTAAAGTACAAATGTTACAGCTATAGCTTTGTGTTCTACTTCAAGAGTAGACTATAAATCCACTTCATTTTTAGTCCTCTGTAGGCAGATAGCTATCATTTAGGAGAAATTAGCATGGATCACAGCTATCTCATATCTAGAAGTAACAGTAGGTGTGAATACAACTTCTGCCGTATTCTTCTGGAAAGTGCTAATTTGGGTCGAGTCCTTATTCAGTTGTATCATCAATCACAATGAAGTATATCTCAATTTTCAATCAAATCATAGTAAAAGAATATCAAGAAGAACTGAAGATGAAGATAGTATGGCATTACTAGCCCCAAAAGATCTAAGGGAAGTGACATCCCTAATGTTGAATGGAATGGTAAAGAAAGATTAAAAAGAGATGAACAAGCATTGAGTAGAGCTCTGTACCTTCATGGACCCCAGTAAGTACTCAGTTCTTATTGCATCCCTCTATTGCATGAATTTTCCCACAATTCAAAAACAAGGAAACAATCAAGAAGAAATGGATGAATGGGAAGGGCTTTAGGGAAGGGCATTACAAACTGCTACAGAAGGTGAGCAGACTTGAATGGCAGAGAATAATACTAATGTTATTGTAAATTAAAGAAATCAGAGGAGAAAAATTGGCAAGATGTGTGGTAAAAACCATGTAGGAGAACATTGCTCTATGGAAGTCTAATAAGATTCATTTCAACAGTCTTGTAACCGAATGCTTAAGAAAGATCACTACTAAGCATTGATGTTCCCAGAGTCACTTGAGAGTATCTTCAAAAACCAAAAACTTTGGGTCTCAAGGAATTTAGAGTATTTCACTGTGCATACGTGGCATAGGCTAAAAGAGGGAGGAAATGGAACATGGAGTTTACCAATGTAAAAGCGGGGTGGGAGGGAAGAATGAAGGGCATCCCCAGGAAGGTATGTCAGTAGTGTAGTTAGGGCAAGAAGCCAAATCCCTTAGTGCCCAAATCCTCTCTTGCCCTTGAGTTAAATGAATTGAAAATGGTGTGTTTTGTCATTAAAATGTATTAATCTTCTTTTTTTTCTCTTTTCCATCCCAGGAGGTGAATTAGTTATCCCTCTACTTGTAGAAGACCCTTTAGATATCCCTCCTATTGCTACTCGTGCACCTTTCATTACACTTCCCCCTACCTTTCGCCCCCTCCTCACCATTATTGAGACCACCAAAGATTCCCTGTCCATGACCTCTGAGGCGGGGTTACCTTGCTTGTCGGACCAAGGCAGCGATGGTTGTGATGATGATGGCTTGGTGATATCTGGGTATGGCTCAGGGGAAACCTTTGACTCTAACCTACCCCCTACTGATGATGAAGATTTTTACACCACCTTCTCCTTGGTAACAGATAAGAGTCTTTCCACTTCAATCTTCGAAGGTGGCTACAAAGCACACGCACCCAAGTGGGAATCCAAGGACTTTAGACCTAACAAAGTCTCCGAAATTGGTAGGACTACTACCACGTCTTTGTCCCCTGAGCTGATCCGCTCCACAGCTTCGTCCTCGACTGGGATGGTTCCCAAATTGCCAGCCGGCAAAATGAATAACCGTGAGCTCAAACCCCAGCCTGATATAGTCTTGCTTCCGTTGCCCACTGCCTATGAGCTAGACAGCACAAAGCTGAAGAGCCCGCTAATCACTTCCCCCATGTTCCGTAATGTGCCCACAGCAAACCCCACGGAGCCAGGAATCAGACGGGTTCCGGGGGCCTCAGAGGTGGTCCGTGAGTCAAGCAGCACAACGGGGATGGTCGTCGGCATAGTGGCTGCTGCCGCCCTCTGCATCCTCATCCTCCTGTATGCCATGTACAAGTACAGGAACAGGGACGAGGGGTCCTATCAGGTGGACGAGACGCGGAACTACATCAGCAACTCAGCCCAGAGCAACGGCACGATCGTGAAGGAGAAGCAGCAGAGCTCAAAGAGTGGCCACAAGAAACAGAAAAACAAGGACAAAGAGTATTATGTGTAAAAAAGAATACTTATTTATATATAAATATATAAATACTTAATGAGATTTAACTGAAATACCAGAACCATTGCAGCGAACGAGATGATTGGGAGATATCGTTTGTGGGAAAAAGTATTGGGAAAAAAAATTTCAGCAGTGACTGTTAATGTCTCAGTCATCGCTTGGAGTCAGCAAACTCTGTCCTTATGTATTATAAAGCACACTTAGCATTCTGGAGATGGCGCACACAGCTCTGCCCTGTTAGTGAACTTGGACGTCTCCAAATCTCCTCCTCCGCTGAACTTTCTGCAAAGGTAGAAGACTTCATGGCTTACTTGTTTCATATCTCCAAGTGAGTCTTTAACAATGTTCGTGATCCCTGACTGTATCAATAATTTTTCAGTTTACTTATTTAAAAAAAAAAAAAAAAAAAAAAAAAAAAAAAAAAAAAAAAAAAAAAAAAAAAAAAAAAAAAAAAAAAAAAAAGAAGGAAAAAGAAAAAATGCAATTATTAAACAATAGAAAAATGATGAACAAACTGATCTGGCCACGTCCAGAATACATATAACTTTTCGAGATTGGAGGAGGGGAATAAATGGTTTTGGAGACTGTTGTTTTTTTTGTTTTGGTTTGGGTTTTTTTGTTTCTTGGGATTTTTTTGTTTGGTGTTTTTCTTTTCTTAGGGTTGTGGGAGGGAAGGGTGGAGAGGAACAGTGTGAGGGTGAACCAGGACATGACCTGAGAAGAAATCTCAGAACAAAAACTAATCCATAGTAAATAAAGAGAGACTATTGCCATATATGAACTCAAAAGCTACCCATGGTGTTTACTCTGCATATCTGGTTGTGTTGTCTCTAGAATCCGTTGTCTTGCAGTAAGTTGTTTGCTAACAACACAGTGAAAGTGTCTGATGGGTGGTGCTAAAGAAAATTATCATGGAAAGCTGGTTCCCTTGGATCTGGCTCCAGTATTTGCAATTGAACTGAAGAGTAGATGGGTTTGGGTCTGTTCTGATCAGTCATTGGCTTTATTTGAGAATATCACTTAGTATGCATTAGCACAGCCAAACTATGGTTAAGGGATTTGAAGATTCAAGATAGAATGCTTAAAAAATGGTTAACCATTCAGAACTGAATATACCTTGCTAAAATAAAGGAGCCTTCTTCTGGGTTCTGGTTCTGTGACTGATTGCAATGCATGCAAAAAATAATAATAAATCTGTTTAATAAAGAGATCAGAAACACACCACTGGAGTTCAACTTGTGACAAGATCCATAAATGTCAGAAAAGCTAAATACTTGTTAAAGAATGAAAAATACATAGTTTTTTGACATAAAACTGGTTTTCATATGTAATATTTTAATTTTGTAGCTTGACATTTCAGGTCATCTCTGTCTTTCCATTTGCCCTATTCTCCCTTTTCCTTCTCTTTTATATAAAAGAAAATAAATGAAGCTGCTGTGACACACAAAAATAATAAAGACAAAGTAATTTAATAATATAATATATATATACACACAGATATATTTATCATGGTATGTTTGACGGGACGACTGGAATAGAAGTTCTGTTATGGTTTTAATGTGGAATGAGAATATTCTTGAAGAACAAAGTAAAGCAAAACAGACAACAAAGTCAAACCTTAAAATGTGAAGAGTGTGTGTTTTTGCTTTGTCACAGTTACCTGTGTCAAAAAAACCTACAAAAATCTGAAATTTTGTTTACATATTTTACTCCTATTTTTTTTTTGCTAGTATAATTTCTGTATGGATACCCTGATGATGTATATACTGTTTTATGTTTAAATTGGGAATGTCTTCTGTTTTTATTTAACTTATTATTTAATTTGATTGCCTGGTTTCTAAATTTTCCCAGTTATTGTGAAAAGGATTATCTTACTGTACAGGTCAATAGCCAGGCAGTTTGACGGCCAAGCCTCTAATGTGCAAATAAGCAAATGAGGAAGAGAGAGACAGAGAGGAAACAACAAAAACCAGGATGGAGACTCTGGAATATCAGAAATGTACAATTTTTCTGTATACGGATGAAAACTAATCAGCTGTTTAGGTTTAGAAATCTACTCTTGCTGGTGTTTATAAATCGCATGAATATTTGACTTTGAAGAAGTGTCATCAAATGCACACACGCACATGGGAACTTAAATTCAAAGAAACAGCCTTCTCAAACATTTAGAGAAGACGCTTTCATGTTAACAGATATTTTCAGTGCGTGTATGTGTGCGTGTGTGTGGTGCGTGTGTGTGAGGTTGAGCTTTTTTTTCCTTTTTTATTTTTTATACTAAAAAGAAAAAAAAGACAGGTTTTAAAAAGGTATGGAAGCACGATTTTAGATGACTTAACTGGCCGAAACTACACAAAGTTGATTATATCTTGATGTCTGTAAAAGATTGCTGTTCTTGGAGTCTTGGAGTCTTGTGAAATGATTTCCTGCTTTTTTTCTTCCTTTCCTTTTTGCTTTCCTTTTTTAAGTTAAGGGACAAAAATTTACAGTTTCCTTTTTTGTGTAAGTTTCTATTGGACAGTTTTTGGGAACATGTGCATTTCTGTATGTGGGCTTCTACCATATCCCTGTTGCTTTATGGACAACCTTTAGAATTTTTATTTGAGTTGTCGTGATGTTATTGCTTTTTTTCCCTTTATTTTTCTTCCTTTTTGATTCTTTTTCTTTTCTTATTAGCATTTTGTTTAAAGATATGCTTAGCAATAAAATGTTCTTCCCAAAGCCTTGGATGTTACTGTTTTTATTTCTGAAATACTTCAGGGACATTCCAGACTTTTTTCCAGGTGAAAAGTAGTCTGTGAAAAGTAGTAGGAGGATACCTTTTACCAAGGTATCCTCTATCCAACAGCAGTATTTATCCATCAAATTATAGAATCATGTTCATGTTTGCTTTCATGTGCTTTTTCATGCTCTTGTTCATGTGTTTTCTCATGCTTTTTTTCATGTGCTTTCATTAGTCCAATGAATCTTAATTCTTTCTTTTTCAGGGTCATAAATTCAACTTAACTGTGGGGTCTACCTCACACCACTCCCAACCCCTTGTCCCCCACCACCACCTCAGTGGGGTACACAGTATATCCCTGGAATATGGATTTCAGTGACCTCAGATAAAAGCATATCTAAGACATTGACTTGTATGTCCTTTCTAATGTGTTTCCTCATGTCAGTCTCCCTTTGATGTGTGTAGCTCTTATTATTACCCTCTTTTGTGGACAGCAGTCTGTGATGTTTGATATACTGCAGCAGCTGAATCCTTTGAGGATTTGGCTTGCCATTTGATACAAAAATACCTTCTTATCATTTTATATGAGCACCTAAGTTCCTCCGAATTTATCTATGATTTTTCACACACTACCTAAGGAACATCTTTTACTTACTTTGTGTGCTATGGATCAGATTTTGGTAATTAAAGTAAATGGTCTGAGCCTTTATGTCATTCCAGGTTCTGAGTCTCCAACACCCCCATCACTGCTGCTGCCTGCTCTTTGTTGTCGTCCTGAGCATTACAGTCTATTACAATTCTGGCCAGCATGCAAAATTGCCAGCATCCTGTTGTCTTTAGCAAGTGAACTTCAGTTCACGGTAGTAGGCTTTTTCAAACTGTATGTTCCCAAGCTACCTGCAAGATTTGACTTTTTAGAGGCATCTGGAGGTCAGCCAAATGAGTGTTTCACAGCCGTTTCATTTTCCACCAAGGATCATGCACAATCCACCACTCTTTTGAGTGATTTTTTTCCACAGGTTTCACTTACAACCAAATTAGACTCAGGATAAACAATAATTTTTCCAGGTATTTTACTTTGTTCAGGTATTGCATTTGATTTTACACATTGTTTTTGCTCATGTTTGCATGAGTGAAAACATGTATGTGTATGTGCATGTGAAGTTATTCAATTTTACTGATTTCAGTTCTTTTCTGAGTCATGTCCTAACAACTTACAGATCCTCACAAGTATGAAACGCACAGGTTCTGGTCTAAACTCCACTCTTGTTTCCTTCCCAATGTTACAAAATTCCTGGATGATATTCCCAACTAATATTCCTACTACTGTCCTAATATTCCCAGTACTGGAATAGTCAGCTGGCATGTGGGAGACCTAGGTCTGAACTTAATTGCTTTTTCTAAGATTGCAGAAAATTTCCTTATCACAAGCAGTTGGTGTTCGGAGAAAAGCAGTTTTCTTTTCTTAGTGCTTTTTTCAAAACCTGTTATGCTTCATATCATTATGAAATATTATGTGAAGCAAGAAATTTCAACCTGATTTGCTGTAACCCTCTAGCTATAGTCTTTTCATTTTCCCTGTCACCTAATGACCATTTTATTACATAAGCTAAGTGAAAGTGTCAGAAAAGGGATTTCATTGTTGCCTAAAAGGCTTGGGATTATTGTGTTTATCTCAACATAGAATTGTTGAGGTTGAAAGGGACCTCTGGAGGTCATCTGCTCCAAGCACTACCTCCCCAAAGCAGGGTCAGCTACAGCAAGTAGCTGTCCAGTCAGGTTTTTAATATCTCCATATAAAACTCCATAGCCTCTCTGGGCAACCTCTTCTAGTGTGACCACCCTCACTAAAACAATTTTTGCTGTGGTTAGGTTTATAATTTCTTAATTTGTGCTTGTTCCCTTTTGCCCTCTTTCTGGTTATCACTAATAGGCTGGCTCCCTCTTCTTTACAATCTGCTTTCAGGTGTTTATACATATTTATAAAATTCCCTGTAAGCCTTCTCTTCTCTAGGCTGAACAGTCCCAGCTCTCTCAGCCTCTCCTTATACTCATCTTCAAAGCCCCTTGTTGGACTTACTCCAGTATCTGCAAAATCTGAAATAGACAAAATTGACTTACCACCTGACTGAGGTAGGGATATAACTCTTTTCAAGGACAAGGGCTTGACAGTTGCTCCTCTTCTCAGCATTTTGTACTAGTAAGCAACATCCCACTTACTGTTTCACTTTTGAAGATCCCTATCTTAGATGCCTAGTTCTTACTCTTCCCAAAACTGTTCAGCACATCTCTCCTTACTGCCCAGTTCCAGTGAGGAGTAATTTCTTTACAAGTTCTGAGACAAGTCAGAAAGATAAAAGCACTAGGCTTTCATTCCTGATGTTGCAGGAAAATACTAATGAAGAATAGCTTCAATGCTGGTTCTTTTCCAGATATTTCTTGCCTCTGGGTTGAGAAGGAGGGCAGACTATTGCAACCAAAGGTATCATGATAAATGCAGGAGATCGGGATGTGGCTGATTCTTACTCCTTATTGGAGAAAGTTTCCCTGTAGTAAAGACATTTGTTGGGTTATTTAAGAAACAAATTTAGAATCTCATTCAATTTGGTAAAACACTGCTTTACACATAGAAAGCTATTGTACTCCAACTTCTCTTGAGACCATACATGTTGGACAGGGTGATATCTCATGTCTCTCCCCACATGTTCCTGGTTGATAACCCCCTTTGTCTGGAGAGCCTGTTCATGTTGTCTTTCACAGACCAGCAAATACAGTGCTTTTCAAGGTAAATTTTCAATAGATGGTTGGCCTGCAGGGATTTGATATTTGTAATTTGGGCACATAGATTGTATGGAGAGGATGTATGTAGACAGATTATGCTGGACAGCATAAGGCTGGATAAGGGCTTAAATTTTAAAGGAATGAGGTAGCTAATTCTTATTGAAAACAGGAAATCAACTACATAAATACCTTTAAAAATTGAGACCATTTCAGTAAAGTAGTGACATAAAGTTAATTAGCTAGTGCTAATTGCTTGGGCTTTTGCAGCACAAATGGTGTAGTCAAGGTTCCGCTCTCTCTCCCTTACATAAGCTTTACAGAACTCACCTGCCTTCAGTGCTGGAGTCAAAATAAGAGATAGCTCGGAAAGAGTCCATTTCAGCATGCTAGAATGGAGGCTGTATGAGTGTTTCTTCCTTAAATTCAGTTAAAGCAGAATTAAAAAAAGACATTTGCACATGGTTCCATACTTTGTACAGAAGCACAAGCCTGTACACCTGCCACAAAGCACAACTTAAGTCTACTCAGCAAGAGGTTTCATCTACCAGTCAATGCATCTGTTTTGTCACCTTTTGTTCACAAAAGAAAACCAAGGGACAATGTCCACGTGGAGCTGGCAAAATCCTGAGCAAGGATCTGGGAAAACCTTAGGTATGCTTTTCTTCAATAGCTCATATACTGGGTACAATGTCTAACAGCTTTGGTTGGCTCACTGGAAAAAAAAATGAAAACCACGGATATATTTAATAATACTGGCAAAGCCTTTGGAACACTATGAAGAATTCGCTCAGAGAACATTTGGATTTCAAGAATAGTTACATAAAGAGTTAAAACACTGGACCACAAAAGAGGACTGGATCACATCACAAAACTAAAGTGGAAATGGGAAAAGCGAAGGCTCTGAAAAACATCAGTAATAGTATCTGAATGCCTTTCTTGGTTCAGATAGTTCTTCACAGTTACCAGTCTTATAGCTTGGTCCCATAATTCACAGTCAGTACTACCAATGGTGGTAACCACAGGTCTTTCCTTGGTAGAGTGGTGCAAGAAGTAAATGGAAAAATCATTCACAGGGTGATGAGGAACCCCTTTCTGAGAAGCAGTTTACAAGAGCTATTTGTAAGAGCAAATTAAAAGGGAGAGACAGCATCCGCGTGCAGTGCACAGCCAGGTACCCAGTAAAGCAGCAGGTGAGGAATGGGATTTTGATTTCCAAAGCCAACAATGCGTGAGCTGAGCTGTGCCAGGGCACGTTCAAGTTTATGTAACTTGAATCAAGCCCTTTTCTCCACATGCACTATGAACCAGGGTTTATTTGCATCACTGTTTCTCCCCCAGAATTCCAACCTTATCCAGGCATGAGGAGCAGGACACTTACTTTCAGTATGTCTATTTGAACTCTCTGAGCATTTGATCTCTACCACTTCTTCCGTATCGTGTTTGACAATTATTCGTTTCTGTCTGTTCTCTGAGTCACAAATGTCAATTTACATCCATAGTTATATTATGAGCTGATACAAATATCACCACTGTGCATGGATGGAAATTAAGACAGACTTGCCTGTGGTTATATAAAAAAACATGGTTGTAACAAGATTAGCCTCCCAAAGCTTTTCGACTCTCACACTCCAAAGAACACTGCGGTGCTGCCTGAGGTAGAATACATCCAGTCCTCCTGTTCACTTTAGTTTCTCCAAATCATGAACTCGCTGTCAGATTTCAAAGACTTAGAGCAATACAGGAATGTGGAAAATGTGGAAATACAGGAACTTCTAAAAAGAGAATAAGAGTCTTTTAAACTAAGAAAACCATTTTAAATTGAAAAGTACTGGGTTTTCAACTGTTTATTTAAAATGTCCCAGTTTTATACATGACAGAGGCATATGCAGGCATTTGAGTACTCAGAGCAACTTCTAGTCTGCCAGTCTAGCTTTACTGTCTGCAAATGCCTGCAGAAAATCACTACCCGCATCTGTAATATTTTGCTATAAACAACTTGCTATACCATTATGGTAACATTGATGACAACATGATTTTATTACAACTAATTATAGGAAGGGAGACTAAATGCCATATTACAACGCTTCAGCTCCTGGGTCAGTGTTGTTGGTCAATCAACAGTCAAGTTGATTGTTATCAGTCTTTCACAGTCTGCACTGAAGTGCATAGTGTTGCCAAGATTTTAGCTAACAAAAATCTTGTTATCTGGATAAATTGGGTTATAACTATTACAAACATTCAGAACCTATGATGACTTCTTTTGAAGCTGATAGCAAAGTTTCTCTTACAGTAAACAGAGTGCTTCCATTCCATAAATCTCAGCAAGTTTTTCTTTTAAAACATTTTAGGCTTTTTTTTTTTACCCACTTTACCTTATGGTGTTCACATTTTTTTTAAATATTACCCACATTGTGGTCATTAAAAAAAAAAAAAAAATATGATTTAGCACTCTAAAAGCTTAGTTGGTAAAAAGGAAATTGGTCTCAGCTTACGTAGCAAGCAACCTTGAGCTGAGTCAAAACCTGATGGCCATTCACCCATATAAACAAGAAATATTTTGCAAACAGACTGATCAACATAAAGTATTATGGAACAATCCACTTTACTCAGGAGATTTCTGAGCTATAAATAATAGTCTCAGGTTCATTTCTGTCTCACAGTTTGAGCCAGAAGAGCACAAGCAACTACATCAGCAGCAGTAGGTACTACATTTCTGCACTGACAACAAGGCCCACATCCTCAGGAGATACAAGGCAGGGCTGAAGTGTCTTTATAAGCCAGGACTCCAGTGGTAGAGGACTAAGTGCTGGCTTGAAGATTATAAGATAAAAAAAACTGAACAAAACCCAAAATAATCACAGCCCTGTGCTTTGAATAGCAGCTGGGCTGCAGTTCAGCAGTTGTCTGCTTCAACTAAAGTCTTTGCCTGGGAGATGGGAACGTCACATGGAAATATAATCTACAGTGGCGCTACATTTTTGGAGGTAGGATGTGCTCTTGCTCTCACCCATTCATAAGCACTATTCAGTCTTTAGACATGACAACAAATCAAATAGCTTTTAGCACTTCAGTGCTAAGGCATTCACCGCCTTTGTGTTTCTGAGCCACAGCCCTTTGTCTGCAATGCAGACAACAAAGACAATGCAGTAACTAGAAGACAATGGCCACAAAGCATTCAGATCAGAAGATTTTTTAAATGTAGAGATATGGAAATGCATCCTCCCACAGGGCTATATATATGGCTACTAAAAATACATAGTACTATCTGTAGTGAAATATTATTGAAGCAGCTATCCTGCCACCAGGGAAACATCAGTCCCAAGCATTTCTCTGTTTTTTTCTTTTGTCTTGGCCCTTGCCAGCAACAGTAAAAATCCAAATTAAAAATCCAAATATTAGTGAAGTTGGCAGCTAACAGACTGTAAAGTTGAAGTGCTCGTCAGTGTTGGAAAGGAGGGGAGAATCTGAAACCATTTAACACACAGAGTAAACATAGATACGTGAGTTTTATGCTAAGAACATTTCTGCTTCTTTGCAGTTATCTCTTACTGCCAGAATAGCCCAAAGGATTAAGATGGTTTATTGGGATCAAATGCCTCATAGATTATTATAATGCTGGCTGTTTACTCATTCACATTAAAATGAAGAACTACGCTTATATCCCTGTATATGCATCTCTCAATCACAAATTCTGTTCCATTTCCTAAATGGACCAGCCCAGATTCTCAGCCTAACCTATTTTCCATATCCAAGATAAATCCCTAAAGACATCTTGCTGTCTCTAAAGACAGCTATGCCTGTGTAGCTGCTCTGTCCCTTAAAAGCACTGTCAGTATTCAGATCTCAGCACTTACTGCCAGCGATTAACACAAAACTTTGCTATAGGGTTGCTTAGGCATGAATAGACAGTGATAAAAGGGTTAGAGCCTGAATTATGTCATAGTTAAAGTAGCTGAGGGTTAAGGAGGGAAAGAAATCAGGGGTGTTAGCCTAGAACATACTTTTCTGCAGGAACGTCAACTGTGACCTGAGAGGTACGACTTTTGAGGTTATTTAGCACAGAATTTTTTTAAGTTGTCTGGTGTATCACATATCCAAACATATATCCAAAAAGCCAAGCTAGCCTCTTGCTTTCTGTCAACAGTTAAAATTACCTTCACAACAGAGCTGAGGTTCTGCAACCTTGGCTTTCCTCAGCATTGCCATACCTACATGCTCTTCCTCAGCCTGACATGCATAGCCTAGGATCTCACATAGCTAAACACCTTACAGAGCGAAATCTGACAAGGTCTGAATTCAGATGAACTGCCACTGTTTTGTCCTGTCCTGTCACTGAAAAGAGCCTGTCTCCATCTCCTTTACACTGTCTTTTCAGGTATTTATGTTCATTGATAAAATTCCCCCTGAGCATTCTCTTCTCTAGGCTGAAAAGTTGCAGCTATCATGACTTTCCTCCTTTTCTCCTAGGAGAGATGCTTCAATCCCTTTATTATTTTTGTGGACATTTGCTGGATTGTCTCATGTCTGGGGAGCATGGAGCTGGACCCAGTACTCCAGGTGTGCCTTTACTAGTGCTGAGGGGAGCAGGATCACTATTCAGCCTGCAGACAACACTCCTGCTTATGCAGCCTGGGATACCATTAGACTTTTCAGCAAAGGCACATTCCTGGCTGAAGTTTGACTTCTTGTCCACCAGGTCCTTTTCTGCAAAGTTGCTCTCCAGTTGATGGGCCCCCAGCATGTACTGGTGCATGGAGTTCTTCCTGCAAGGTGCACAACTTTGCACTTCTCCGTGTTTAGTTTCATGAGGTACCTGTTGGCCCATTTTTCCAGCCTTTTGAGGTCCTTGTGGATGGTAGCACCACCCTCTGGCTCATCAGATGCTAATCCTAGTGTTGTGTCATGCACAAACTTGATGAGGGTACACTGCCACATGATCCACATCATGATTTTGAGCAGGACTGGACCCAGTATGGATCCTCTAGGGTTCACTGCTAGTCACTGGCCTACAACTAGACGTCATGCCACTGATCACCACCCTCTGGGCCCAGCTATTTAACCAGTTTTCAATCTACCTCTCATCCAGTCTGTACTTCAAAACTTGCTTTAAATGCAAAAATGTCAGTCACAGTGCCTGATTTTTGTGCCAATATCTGATGATTCCCATATTTGGGGAGTTTTTTGGTGTGATTTTGTTGCTGACTTGTTCTATTATCTCGTCTTTCCTCTTTGAACTGTTCTGCATTTTATCCAGCAACTACGTGGTAGGAGAGGCATCTCTAAGACAGTAATTGAAAATTAGGTTTTCTCAGTGCTATTTCAGTGGCCTCAAAGAAAATGTTCTTCTAACCCTATTTTTTTGGTTTGGGTTTTTTTTTTTGCACTCTGCTCCACAGTAGTTCTGTTTCAAAATGAAGGATAGAAAATATCTTCCCCTGTGTAGTCTGCAGTTCAGTGGTCAAGTGCTGAGAGTCTGGGTTTAGATATTCCTCAGGCAAGAGAGACTTCAGAATTCTGCTAAATCATCAGCTAATTGCTGCAGGGTCTGCAGTGGTGCTTGAGTTTCTTACCTTGAAATCAGGACATTTGTGTTACAGTTAACTTAATTCAAGAATCTTAGTTAAGTTTGTTTAGGTCAACAAATACAAGCAGAAAGAGGATATGTCATCCCTGCCTGAAGGAGGAAACACCTTGCCTTGCCTGAAGCCAAGGGGACCAAGGAAGAGGGAAATGATGAATACTGCAAGTTGTATAAAGTTATCTGCCTTCACCCCCCAACACTCTAGCATGTCAGCACCTGTTTAACATAATAGGCCTGTGAATGTTAGAATGAGCTATCCATCTGTACCTCCATAGGCAAGAGGGGTCATGTTAATCAGTAAATCCAGGCTGAATGTGCAAGTGCTAGAAAAATACAAACTATTCTCCTAAGTTTTCCATCATCTCAAATATGATCTAAGAAAGAAACAAGGATCTTGGCACCATAAAGCCCACAGATTTAAATAGAGGCCTTTTACTCTGAACATCTAATGAAAGAAAGTAACCTTGGTGTAAAGTTTTTCTAATACCTGACACTTTGATGAAGAAAAGTAGGAAGTCTTCCAAGTGAAGTACCTGAGGTTATTAGAGAAATAATGTAATTTGTAAGAACAGAATTTAATCAAGTCACTAGTTAAATAGTTCTGAAGTTAACAAATGTGCCTTCAGAATGTTAATAGATGTCTGGATCTCAAGTCTCACAGTTCAGCCAAAGATAGTTTAGCACTGTAATAGAGAAGTGTTTTGAGGGGGATTTGTTTGTTTTTTTTTTCTTTGCTTTCAAGTATAGACACTGTAGCTAGAATCAGAACATGACACTGTCTAATACTAAATTTCCCTGGACTGGTGAAAAGATAAGGAACATCAGGTCTGGATGGAATAAAATGTTTGTGATTAAGTGAAATCACAGCTCACTTTCAGGGTTGCTCAGCTTTACAAGGCTACTAGCATTCATCTCATTTGAATCATGTGTTTCTCTTGCATAGTATAGAGAATGAACTGAGACCCAGATGTTTGCCATGCAGCTAAGCTGTGGACATGTGCAGAGATACCCAGGCTTATGGTTATAAGCCATAGAGATACACTAGGTCCACAGCCCTAAGTGCACAGATATGCCTGTACACTCACACAAAGAGCCATCTCACCTGCCCTAAGAGTGATACCTTGCACTGTGTAACAGCTACCAACAACACTGTTTAACAACAAGTCTCCACAGCCCAGTTTGATGCTGGGCTGGAGTGACTTACACAGAGACATTCAGAAGTGCTAATCTGTATCTTAACATCCAGTCCAAGATAAACAACATTTTGTCTGCTGATATAGTTATTAAAATATGATATAAGGAGAAAATCGGAACGAAGAGCTGCTTGCTTTCCAGGGACAATGTGTGGTGGGAGAGAAGTAAAAAGAGCTAAGCATGAGGTTATTGCTGAACTGTGACCATTTATAATGAAAAAGCAGAAGAGTATATGTAGCAGAACTATATTAAAATACATGACAACGGCCTAAAGAAAATGCACTAACACAGTGAGGGTTTAATACAATTTAAGTTTGTGGGGTTTTTCTCCTATTTAAGTGAATTTAATGTCAGTGAATCATATCAGAGTAATAACCCTGGAGACCCAGCTCTTCTATTTACTCTTAATATGAGCACAGCTACACAGCTAGCTGCACTGGTTCCAGGCTCCTGTTCCCCTCACCTCTGCAGCCAGTAGAGAAGGGAGCATAACTTTCAATTTCCCCACCCCAGAGGGTCCTCGTCAACTATGGTAGGGCCCTTGGTGAAGAAGTCGATAAATGTTTGCAGGTATTATGTTTGTGACACAGGACACTGTTTACTGCATGTGAGCTGAGTTACATCTCCTAAATAAATAAAGGCTTATGAAGACTTTCTGAGTCTTTTCTTACAGAATATTTTGATGAGCAAAATTTTTCAGTAAGATAACAGCTCTGTAAAAGTATTCCCAAGCAACTATACATCAGATAGTCTGATCTGATAACATTTAACAGCCCATAGAAAGAGCAGTCTTTTCCAGTGCCTTTTGTGGAAACTGGACCCAGATGCTCAAGTCTTGTTTTCTGCTTTCAAGGTATATAGAATCATAGAATCATAGAATAGTTAGGGTTGGAAGGGACGTTTAGTTCCATCTAGTTCCAACTCTCCTGCCATAAGCAGGGACACCTCACACTAAACCATGTCACCCAAGGCTCTGTCCAACATGGCCTTGAACACTGCCAGGGATGGAGCATTCACAGCTTCCTTGGGCAACCCATTCCAGTGCCTCAACACCCTAACAGTAAAAAACTTCCTCCTTATATCCAATCTAAACTTCCCGTGTTTAAGTTTGAACCCATTCCCCCTTGTCCCGTCTCTACAGTCCCTAATGAAGATTTCCTCCCCAGCATCCTTATAGGCCTCTCTTCAGAAGGTGCCCCGATCATCCTCATGGCCCTTCTCTGGACTTATAGGATCACAGACTTATAGAATAGTTAGGGTTGGAAAGGACCTTAAGATCATCTAGTTCCAACCCCCCTGCCATGGCAGTTGCCAGCTCTTTCAACAGTTCCATGTCCTTTTTATGTTGACATGGAACACATCTCAAACCTCAGCCAAAAGCCCATTTTGCTGAATACTAATTTTGTCATAAGTGTAATTTTGCTGTCATTGTCCTCTTGGAACACTTAAAAAGCCCTTCCAAAAACCAGTAAACACCAATATCCAAGTCAGTCCTTCACATTTTCGTTAAACTCATAAAATAGAAATCTGTTTGAACAGACAAGCTTGATATCAGGCTCCAAATTTCAGTTCACCACACCAAGACATGACAACAAACAATACTTGCAATGAAGGTCTACCATCAAAAAGGAATGGATCCAGTTCACATAGTTCAGTCACAGAGATTATGATATGGAACATCAGCTATACAAAGAATTAAATCCACTTTAAGATTTCAAGGTGTTTGAGAAAAAAAGGCCAGTAATATCACTGTTCTCATCTGACAAATGAGGAAGTAGTGGCATTACAAAAAAATGGGGGTTATGCATAACATCACAACCCTTAGATAAATAAACTATATTATTTATTAAGCAGATGCAGTTATTCAATAATTAACATGTAGTAGAGTAACATAATTCAGAGGAGGGCAGAGATTTAAGCTGGAAGATCTGTTCATCATTAAAGGTATACTTTACTTGAATATACATATACTTTTATTACTCCTGAATTGATCACCAAAGACTCTATAATTTCATCTTTGCGGGCCATGTGGCAGATCAAGAATTACTGAAAGGATTCAGGAAGTAACTGGTAATAAAAGACAAGTCTAAAAGCTCCTTTGCTCGACTATTTATGAACTGAAAGACAGATAAATGAATCTCAAAATAATTGTTCACCTTTAATTATTCATCTCGCTTCAGAATTGTTTTGCTAGGATTAGGGTGTACTGCAAATTCTAAAGTAGCTATTGGATTTACCTGACAGTTTGGTTCCTGTGATTTATTAGACACCCATTGTTTTCAGGAGTTTGCAGCTGCAAGTCAATGATTCAATGCAAATTAAATAGTTCATGTCACACTCATCAAATTATCACAGTTCAATACAACATTAACTACTTGCAGCAATCATGTTAGCTCATTTTAACATAGGTACTCTCTGCATCTTCACACAGATTTTTTATGGTAGGGATCCTGGGGGTCATAAATGGCTCTTCTTCTTTGGCAATCCCAACCCTTACCTGCAAGTGCTGCACTGACCAGGGTGTTACACTTTGTACAGGAGCACAGGATGGAGCCACACTATCTGCACCACTGCCAAAGCTGCAGCCATTACCACAGAAAAGCACAATCAGGCTGTGAGCTGGCAAGACACCTAAAATGGTTGATTAATTAGGTTGCTTCCTATAACTGACAATACAAAAATTACTAAATTATAACAGATGCTGTATGTTTTCACATTAACTTTGCTTTTACATTATGATATCACCAGACCCTAAGAATTATTCAAGATTAACACTGCTAAAGCATTGGAAAGCACAAAAATGATTAAATTATCATAGGAAACACTGTAGTCCTGCAGAAGAAAAAGAAAGTTTAACATTTTTATTTCATTTCAATTAATAAACTTGGACATGGCTAAGCCAGAGAAATAACACTTTGCAGAAATAAAGTCGATCACTTTTTAGAATGTGATTTTTTTATCTACTGATAACAAATAATACATCAAATATAACTTCTCACAAACTTTGCATAATTCTTGTACTTCTAGCTACAAGCATTAGAAATAAGATGAAAAAGATGTAAAATTTCTTTTTGTTAGAAAACATTTCTCTCAGCATTTTTGTCTCCAGAATATGAGACTTACATACACATTTGTACATTATATCCATGGATTAGTTATTCTCTCTACTTAACATGCTTCAATCTATTTGTTAAAAATTGTATTCTACATGTCCTCTAAGAAAAAGTGGCTATGTTAAACTTTTCAAAATTCAAGCAGGCTTCACTAATGGCATATAAAGACCCTTGCAACCAAAGCACATCCTTTATCTCATTTACAAACATTTTGCGTTCTGCAAGGTTTAATTGCCATCATTGCTCCATTACTGGAAACCATGTTTCCTTCACATATCACAGTCAACCACTACATATTTATGTTCAAATTCCCTTATAATTGAATCTAACAGACCTTCAGTAGCAAAAGTTATAATTGGTTTCTACCCTTCTCATTTTAAGAAGTTTTCTGTAAAAAGTTCATAAACAACAATAACCTCAATACTGCCTTACAGACTATTGCCATGTGTTCATAGAATAGAAAGCCAGAAATACCAAATAAGTCATCACTTCTGCCTTATATGTGTGTGCATGCACCTTTATATGTGTAGGTATATCTGTATATAAAATGTTGCAGAATTTCTCCTTCTGTTGTCACCTTTTGCCCATCAGCTTGTGCAAGACTAGAACAACTTCTTTGACAACTTGATAGAGACTTTGTGTAGTCTTTTTTCAAGCTTAATAATCTGTTTTATTTCAAATTTGAATGTGCCTGGTCTTAAGTCCTCTTGCTGCTAAATAAAAGGACCTTTTGGCATCTGGTATTTTATCCCTAGGAAGAAATTTATTCACTCTTCTCAAGCTTTCTTTAAAGCTTTTTTAATAATCTGAATATGCTGACTCTGTAGCTTTTTCACTGCAGGATGTTTTCTCCTGCTTTCAAACCAATCTTGCAGCTCTTTTCTGTCCCTTTTCAAAATTCAGTGTCAGGAAAAAATACTGGATATCAGGCTGAGTGTACAGGTCCAGTCTTTTCAGTGTCTTGTTGGAATATGAAACTACCCCCACTATTCCAACTCATATTTCACTCTTCATATGTGAAAAAAAGAACAAAAACAGTTGCCACTAAAATGTTCTTGCAGAGGCTTTTAACAATACATTTCATTGCCATGCCATATGTTTGCTTTGTGCTCTGTAGGGTATGCTAATCGTGAAAATACAGAACATTACCAATGTCCCTATCCTTGCTCTTTTCTTACCTAATAGCACTCTGCACAAGAAGGCTTTAACTTTGCTAGAGGATTTCAGAGTGTTTTTCTAAACTGCCATGTCATCCAGATGCTTTGTGTATCACTCTAGGCTAAATGTCTATTATATAGTCACCTGTAATCTTAAGGCACTAAATTCAATGGTACAGGTGGATCTTTCCAATCCTATGTGCCTATTTACTCATGGTTTTGGCTGAACACAGTTGTTTACACCAAGCAATTAGCCCTGCCACAGTCCAAAAAGTGGACTGCCAGAAGCTAATTCATCAGCTTCAAAACCAGTTGAAGATCAGATTTCATTAGCATTTATTTTTATCTCCCTTGTTACATGTGATGCAACATAACTATAGGATTAACATTCACTGTATATTTTTAAAGCACATTTATCAAAGCAATCATAAGTACATTTAAACAGACAAAAAGGATGGGTGCCACCATTGCTATAGCAACACAGAAGAGCATTAAAAAAGGTGAAAGGCTCTCACTCTCAATAAATAGCATGAGACAGAAGGGCTAAGACAAAGGATTTACTATCTCCCTACACAAGTGAAAGTAGGGATGTTTGGAGAAGACAGGGAAAGCAGGGGAGGGAACAGGTTAACTTAGGGTGCATGTCTAGACTGAGCTGCACTTTCTTCATTCCTCACATTTACATGCCCCAAAATACACTGCCTCAAGAAGCAGAAAAGAGAATAACTCCATGGATTGCAGAAGGTTGAGGGCTGCCTCTAGCAAGCAGGCTGCAGCCTCTGTCTCATGCTCCACTTCTACAATTTGAGATTGCTCCTATTATGATCTGATTGCTCCTATTATGCCAATGCCCTGTGTGTGTTATAATAGTTTGGGTTAACACAGTCTCTGTATGCATTGCAGCACTTTCAAGACACACTGTACATTGTTAATTCACTCTCAGTCATCTTCAAACATATCATCTGCCCTTTGTCAGCCAAAATCTAAGGTCACAATTACAATAAACCTCTTTGTATAGTTCCTGAAAAAGAACTGGGGGCTGGGGAGAGGGGGGGTGTTTTCTTAATTCCTAAGTGCTTGTTCTTTTGATGCACTAATATTGAGAAAACTTTCCATAAGGAGAGTTGGAAAATGATAAATGAAAAAGGAAAGTGCATATTTTATACATAATATTTTCACATTGCTCAGTTCTGAAGAGAAACTGGCAGCTACCCCTAATTAGAAAAGCAGTTTAGGTTAGCTGTGCTGTATCATACCCAATGGGGCTACCACAGTGAAGCTAAAGAAACTGTCAGGAGGAGCAAGAAATCCAATTTCATTCCCTCCTCCCTCGTCCTGAGATAAGAGAGTCCTGCTACTGCAGGCTAAAGATTACAGATGGTTTCCTCATGCACACTCTTGTCATACTCTAACATTCTCATATGAGAACTGTAGATAAACTTCATAGCAGTGGAGGTTAAAACCAGATTCAGCCTACTGTAAAATACCACTGTGAAGGAACAGAAGAACAATAGCTGTAGCAAGAACAATAGAAACAACTAAATTATTACAATATTTGGGGCTTCAGACTGGCTTTATGCATACATCAAATGCAGAACAAGCACAAATGATTTCAGCCATTTTCCTTCTGCCTCACTTCTGAATTATTTGTACCAGGCCACTTTTTCTCCCTGTTGTCAGCAGGTTACCACCACCCAAGGGCTCAGCACAGTTTACATCGAAGTCAAGGGTAAATCAGACTAACCACCATTGCCCTATGTGGCCCCTCCATTTAACCTGACAACAATTAAGAGCTGATGGTGACCATATTCTTTGCAAGCCAAACACTTGTACCCAAGAACCTGACAGGAGATCAGTATCTAATATTACATGGGTGATTGCAGATAAATAACATCACCTATTTTTTTAAGTTCCTGTATGCCTCACACAAACCCTAGCTGAATTATTGACCAAGTGATTGCCCCTCTTACCTTCCACTGCCAAGGTCTGCAAAGTAGATCAGCAATAGTATTAAAGGCATCCTAGGGATGGACATTTCGGTTCATTGCTGCTCAGAGTCCAATGGTCTTGTAGCTGCATCTTATTGATACTCATGTATCTTGTGGGTATTCATCAACAAGACAGATCTTCCACAATTTGTCTGAGGCAGCAACTTACACCAGGACACTGAAAATCATCAAGATCTCCTTAACTACCACACTATTGCAGGTGAACATTATCTTTAAGTATCTGTCAGTCAATGTTTTAAGGGAGCTCTCAAACAAAAGTTGGGTCGGTGGACTAGTATTAGGGCGATCATTATGCAAATTTGAGGGTTAAGATCCACTCCAATAGTATCTCAAATTTTTGTGTTTAAGGACAGACTACCACTCAGAACTATCATATTCCACCTAACATCAAAGCAGGTTACATCTTTATATCACATAATACATGCTGATAACTTAGAGTAAAGCTGAGGCCTTGGATGCATCCATTACTACATTCAACTGGATTTAACTATAGATCTCTAGCCTTTAAAAAGCGTTATTTGGAGATATTTACAGATTTATAAGGAAAACCAATCTACATTCATCAAACACATAAACTGCCACTATTTTAGAAGTCTAAACAGGTGGAAAAACGAAAGGGAAAATGATGGTTCACCAATAATTTGCTAGCTGAGAGAAAAAGAATGGGTAATTTACTTGACAAACATGATCATAAAATAGAAAACATATTCAATAAATCTTCTTAATTGATGATGAAGATAATTGAATAAACTCTGCAAAAAGCATGTGACAAATTAGAATGCAAATTCCTGGCCTGATTTAAAGCTTTGTTAGGGTAAGAGTGTCATACCAGCAAATTCAATAATCTGGGATAAGGACCACAAAAATATAAAATCGTATTTCTTTGTTTCTGCTTTTGTTATCACTAGGACCATGAAGTGTTTGAAGTTTCATTGACTGATCATACAGATTTGATGGTTGCAAAGCATTAACAGGTTTTGCTTCACGAAGTTCTGTAAGATAAAACCCTTCAATCACCCTTCCAGCTGTTACACAGGAGCAAGCTCTCACCTCCCACCTCTGCACTGGAAGGAAGTGGCACCCCAAGGAGGTCCCACTCTTCTGCCAGTTTGAATTCTTGTTGTCAGAGTCATTCTGCTAAGTGGCAGTAATTTCAATATGATTGGTGAAATAGCCAAGCAAAGGGATATTTCTGGTTTGGCTTGGATCACTGGGTCTACTCTACAGTACTTTTTACCAAATTTGAGAGCCAGGTGGCCATGGTGAGGTGATGGGCTTTTTTACAGCCTGAACAGTTTTGTTTCGGTGGTCTTCTGTACAAACCCTTCATATTTTAGTCAAGGAACAGGGTAGAACCCCAAGCCAGCTAAGGCTTTGATCTCTTTGCGTTTATGCTTCAGCTCTCTTGCTGAGTTCAAACTTAAACAGGAGAGGTTTAGATTGGATATAAGGAAGAAATTCTTTCCTGTTAGGGTGGTGAGACACTGGAATGGGTTGCCCAGGGAGGTTGTGAGTGCTCCATCCCTGGCAGTGTTCAAGGCCAGGTTGGATGAAGCCTTGGGTGGCACGATTTAGTGTGAGGTGTCCCTGCTTGTGGCAGGGGGGTTGGAACTAGATGATCTTAAGGTCCTTTCCAACCCTAACTATTCTATGATTCTATGATTCAGCAATATTTCAGCCATTTATATGCTGGAAAAGCACTGATTTTTTATTAAATGTCTGCATGCTTTCTCCTTCCCTGTTCTTGCCTCTCCCACCTCCCATCCCCATGTGCACTTTGGGACATTTCCTCTGGGTGCAGTCAGAGAAGGCACCACACCCCTTCCATTCTTCCAGCATGTCCCACAAGAGAAGCAAGATAAGACAAACACCAACCTTCTCCTCTGTAGCTGATGCCAAGGCATGTAACATTCAGTCTAGTGCTTCGCATTAAAAGAATAGATCCACTAGATATTGCCAATCACAGGCTGTGATGATGTTTTTCAGTGGTGTGACTTGCAAAGACCAAGTTTCAATTCAGAATGGAAGCAAACATCCAGTGGATCAACATATGCTGTCTTCTCATGAAGCAGGAAGGCTTTGAGTTGTGCAATCCTGAATTCCGAGTTGAGGATTCTGTCTGGCTTCCAGCAACATTGCTCAATGATTCAGGCTAGCTCAGGTACCCCTAATACAATAATGAAATACATGAATAACATGGGGCAACTAAAGCTGGAAAAGACAGCTGTTCCTGAGCAGTTCCTAGGAAGTAGCTAGTCTGAGCTCTGCTTCACCAGTCTCCAGATATGTCAGGATAAAACACGCTTTATTAACCCCTCTGTTCTGTTACCTCTCAGTTCACCTAAATATTGATGAAATTTTGCCTTGTTTGGCTGGGAATATGTGACAAAATGCAAAAGTCCTGAAGGAATGCCAGCAGCAATTTTATTTCACAGAAAACCAGTGTCTTCAGCTTTGCAGATGGAGTATACTGGAGCATGAGCTCACTTTTGATGCACCCACAGATCCCTTCCCTCCCCCATGCTCCCCAGTTACATGGTTCTATAATTTTTATTCTTTGTTACTGCTGTACATAAAAAATAATGTATTTTTAAATTGTTGAAGCTTATGTTTATCTGCCATGTATAGCTATGTTTCCAAAAAAGATTTTTTTTTCTACTGGATAAAGCACAGCATCAGCACATATGTGCTCTACTAAACAATTCTTGCCTCTCTTTCCTTATATATTTCTCATTTAATTAATAATGTCATTTCTCAGTTCACTACCACTATTTTTCAATTACCTGTCCTCAAAATCTATCCAATATCTATTTTGTCTTATTTTGCACACAACAAAAAAAATTCCCCTGACAGTCTGTCTAAAGCCTTTCTGATAGCTGTTTCCCACTCTAAAATTTTGGAAGTGGTAAAAGAGTGAAACAAAAGGGATTTAATCTGTTTAGAAAAGACTGCTTTATCTATACCCTTTAGAATGTATTTGACATCATATGACCCAAGGTAGTTTGTGCTCTGAGAGACAGAGAACACACACAGGTCAAGCAGAGGACACAAACACAACACTTTGTGGTGCTCTGCACCTACTGAGTGAATTTAAGTTAGTGCAGGAAGGTTTCAAAAGTATTTTGGCACTGACAATGCAGCAGTAAAATTCTCAGACATCTTATAAGGTGAAAAGTTGGGTGAGCTCTCATCACTTTGAACATATTAATCTTTTAGTGCCTCAGTTACTGACCGATAAAATAGGATACCATCACTTGATTATTAGTTCATGATGCTAATGGAAGTTTTATTACTGATTTCAAAGAGAGGAGGATTAGAGCCATGTTAGATTAAATTAATCTCATTTTAGTTACATAATTAAAGATGCCAGGCTTCAGCAGCACACTGATCTCACACTGAAGAACTAGATATCTGGAATCTCTAGATATTAGGTCCCAGGCCTGGAAAACACCCTCTACATGTAAGCATGCACTTCATTCCACCCTTTAATAAAAGTTATTTACATATTGAAAGTTTGTCAATTGTAAAATCCCAACTTTAGGGTTTTTTTCACTACGCCAGCCTAGACATCAGTATTGGATTATTCTAGACTCTGTAAAGTATGGTGCATAGTAATTGCTGTCACCCTGTTTCTGATTTACAAAAGACTTTGCACCTAGTGGTCTGTGTTAAACAAAGAGTAAATATCATCCTTCTATACAATGCCAGAAAACATCTGAAAGTATCCAAGCCTCTGTTTAGATGTTTCTCCCTGTCCAAGTTCCAGTGAAGCTTAGTCTAAATGTCCTGGTTGGAAACTTTCACTAGTTTCTTGTAAACCTGATGTAAAACCATCATTCTAAACATTTTTTAAGTACCAATGGTATATTGTGTTGCAAAACATTAGGCGACCGATAGCTGAGAAGCAATGACCAGTTCTCTGAATCTCTTAGGAGGCTGAAATGCTGCACAGAGGGCCTTCAGGAACCTCTAGAGGTAGGCAGCAAGTCTGAGGAGATTTGAAGATAACTATAGAAGTCTTAAAGTTATTTCTAGACTCCATTCTTTTTCTTACCTGTAAAGCACCCCATTTGGCTCTTTAGCTCTCCATTTTCTGGGCAACAGGAAAATCATAGTTCTAGGAAATATGTCCCATGGCACAATACAGAAATACCAGTTTCTACACCAAGGAAGCATTAGTCTAAGCAGACATGTTAGTACTGCCTCAGCATTGACCTTAAATACAGTGGTGTCTGAAGTGCAGGCAGGCATTTAAGCTCAGGTTTAACATCTTCCAAATATCTATGGACCATTCCTGAGATGGTTAAGTGTTCCTAGTCTCTCTATCAAGGAGCTGCAGAGACATCCCAGGAACAGCCATTTTGGTGTGCCCACCTCAGCTTCAGAGTGCAATAGTTGGTACAAACACATTGACTCAAAAAGGAAATGATGTGTCTAGCAAAGTTCAAACACCCTGACCTAATTACCCATTGTAGCTACAAGCAGCTTAGGAAAAGGAGCCCCTCCAACTTTTCTGCAGAAATTGTTACTCTACTGTCTAAATAAATCAAAACTGTTCACTGAGAGCTGGCTGTGTGGTAATCATAAAAATTCTGCCAATTGGATTTTTCACTGGAGTGTGACTCAGTATCCCACTGGCTGCTTGATTTTCTTATTAAATTTTTTAATTCTCTACTGTGTTGATTTTGTAGATGGAAAATGTTAGCCTAATTAATGTTACTGCAAAGAACATTAAGGTTATTAATATTCAAGCTCCCTGGCATAAAATGAGCATAAGTTTGGATAAGGAAGAAATCTTTTGGCATAAAGAGATACAATTATTTATACTAGGGAAATTTTACACCTCCTGATGAAGCATTCAGCTCCAGCTGCTGTCAGAACCTAAATGGGCTGTGGGTATGTTACAGCATGGCTGTTTTTACATCATTTGCTAACAATTTATCCTCTCATCAGACATTCACTTAAACAAGCTCCATTTTTTCTCTTTGCAAACAACAGCAATCTAACATGTTAAAGATCCTATCCAGGTATTAGGGTTCTTACATAAATGGTTAATGCCTAGAGCTTAAGAGAAGTGATTAGTAAACTAAAAGCTGTTAATAGGAAGCCCTGAGAAGTGATCTTGACAGAGATCAGATTCCATTTAAAAACAAAAAGCTGCAATGATTCCTTCCCACACACTCAAGATGAATTCGAGAAATAAAGGTATCACAACAGGGGTACATTTATATTGGACTGGCTTTTGAATGTGCACAGTATACCAAGACAGTGGTGGCACTGAATAAAAGAGCTATACTGCTGAGAACAAACACACACATAAGAGAGTGCTTACAAAATTACATCAAACACTTGGATGGAGCTACTCTGTCGTCCTGTGCATCCAGCGAAGAGCAGAAGCACAGCCCTGTTGGACTGCATATACTACAAAAGAGAGCCAGGAAAAACGTTGTGGCACTGCTGTCCCATTTCATTCCACCCTAGTCCAGTTTCTCAGTGTAACACTAGTGACCAAAACCTCTGTTTCCTAGACAGCCCGGTGGGGATGCAGCGCTACTTGTGAATTACATGGCTTTAACTGTGTTACTACTGCCCCAGAAAGGATACACTGAGAAGGAGTCTCCCTTATTTTCAGATGGGTTATACCTTTGATGGCTTAATTAGTAGCTGACCTGAGGTGCTTTCCATAAAACATATGATTGCTAGTGTAACAATTCCAACATGTACAGTTGTAAAACCTAAATTCTCATTTCTGGTCAGATACAGAGAATCTTTACAAGCATTTTCCTGCTCCCTGTTGCAGACAGTCACTATACCTCACCCTGGAGGAAAGTAATGCAGTTCAGAAAAAAATAAGAAACATTTTTTTATCTATATACAAGAGAGTTGTTGAAAAAATACAGAACTGCTTTTTATATTACAGAACTGCTACAAACACATAATGAATTTCTCTGTGTTCTTCATTTCAAAACACCCTTGAACATGGGTGCATTATCTCAGGTGGCCATGATTTTGTGTGCTATAGTAAACCCAAATAGTCTGAAGAATTAGAAATCTGGGCCTGCATTCTCTCTGGCTTTTTTCAAGTTTCCCATGCTATCCTCATACCTGCCAGTCATCTGCAAATTTCAGCAGATTGAAATGGCATTCTTTTTTTGATCTATAGCCAAAGTAAAGGTAAGTGTGGCCCTCAGCTTGCTGCTTTTTCCTAACTCTTAACTGTTATCTTTCACTGACATTCCCTATGTCCTATCAGCCTCCAAGTTAATCTTTAATCCATTTCACAAGTCCTAACCCTTATGTCAAGCTCACTGACTTACCTGATCAATCTTTTTTCACCTCTTTTTTTGTTCTTTGTTATACCCTTAGTAAGCTACATAAATATCTTTCACATTTCACCCTTCTGTAAGGCATTTAGAGGACCTGGGATTGCAAGTGCATGTGCCATACCTGGACTTTTTTTTATTGTTATTCCTAGTAAAGCTCCTTTTCCAAGCTGCTGTTAAGTCACACCTGAGACAAGTATTCTTATCCTGTATTTCCAACCAAGGACTCAAAATCAGGCTTCTGACTCCACTGCTTACTTTGTGTGTGGCCTTTGACAAGTTAGCCAGCCACTCCACTTCAGTTTGTCATTTTCTATAACTAAAATAGTGACCATAGTTTTCAGAATGAGTGAAATTAAGTACCCAGCTGGATATAACTTAAAAAAAAAAACCAAACCTGTCCATAGTTAGAAGACAGGAGGACAGCTCATTCTGAATATGAGAAATTTCTGGCTGAAATGCTGCAGATTGATTTCAGTTGGAAATTAAGAATCCAAGTAAGAGGTAAGAGTCAAGATAATTACTTGTACCTAAGCTCAGACTCTGTGTTGCTCTGTTCACCATACACACCATACAGAAAGGGTAACTGAAACATAGTGACTGATTTCCCACAAGTCACATAAGAAGACACTGGGAGAGAGCAGTAAATCTCAATCTGGAAAACTTTATCTGATTAATTTTCCTAGTAATATTTCTATTTTCCTGACGCACACTATGCAAAATGACAAGAGTCTGACTTTCCAGCCTTGACTCAGATTATTTCATTAACTTCACTTCTGATGAAAAATTAGAAATCTTAAACTCCTAAAATAGCTATATCTTTTTGGCATAATTAAGCCTCTGAATCTCACTTCTCTGCGAATAAAAAGCATATGGTCATTGAAACAATACAAGCTTTGACACAGGTGCAAATATTAGCGTAAAGAATTCCTGCAGCTTCTCAGCAGTAACAGCACTGATTGTCACAAATGTCATAAGGTTCTGAAACAGGCAGCTTGGGCCCCTATATACATTTGTACTTTATATTACATATTTTTGGCATATTTACAACATATTTTAACTATTGTGCATTTACATCACCTTTCTTCAGTATCTCTTTCAGTTCAACTCACAACTTGACAATATTTTAGTCATTTTACAACTTTACTCTTGGCAGTTTCTCATATAGAAAGATTTTCAAAGAAGAGATATTCTTTTCAGATTAATTTTAGCAGTCTGATTTTCAAGCTGCCTTGGATTTGAGTGCCTGCCTCATGAGGCAAGGTCACTACTGTATTTGAGCAGCCAACTTTTTGCAGTCAGGTTCCTTCTCAATGTGCGCAAGGGATCATGCACTGCACAGAGTCCATTTATTGCATTGCCATTGACCATCAGCTCCAAGGTGAAAGGCAGCACTAAAGCTACACAAGGAGGAGAGAGGAAGAGAGAAAGCAAGACCTGCACAATGCCACACACCAAACTGTATCAAAGCATCAGGAAGTCCAAGAGTTCCTCCAGGGAATTGTCTACTTGCCTCTCTGCATTACCTCCCTTCAATGTCCAAGGTCTGACTTGAAGAGAAGCTGTAGATACAGATAATCATTGGATCACCTGAATCGTGAAGATCGCTTTCAGAGGTGGTAGGAAAGCCCAGTAAAATAATGGTGCTCTGATAAGCAGTTTGTTCTACAAAAGAGAGAAAATACTTTTCCTCTCTATTCTTCTTATTTTTTCACTGGCCTCCAAAGCTTCAGGGCTTTCAGTGCTCTCCTTTCCTCATTCATTGTCATCATGAGAGTCCTCCAGCAAGGAGAGCAGGCAGCACTGTCCACCAATGCCACTCATAGAACCAACAAATCAACAACCTGTGCAAGTTAAAAACAGTAGTCTATGCTCAAAATATATCTAAATAATTATCCAGGCATGCAAGGGAAGATGGAGAAAGCAGAATACATTAGAAATGCAGGGGAACTCCAAATCATGTAGCAGTCAGGAGTAGCCAAACTCAGAGTGTCCTAGCATCCAGATGTTCATCAAGTTCAGAGCATCTTGATGTTCACAGAAGACCCCAGGCTCCAGCACAATAAAGAGTTCTTAGTTCAGACAATCTAGTTTCTCCTTCTAGGAGAACAGCAGCTCCAAAAAAGAATTACTTTACTATAAAAGAAGGAAAGACAGATGGCTTTAGAAATGTCCTTCACATGATTTAGTGTAGGGATGATGCTCTTGGGAGCTGTCATGCAAAAACACAGGCAGGAGGAAGAGATGACAGAAATGGCTGTTTGAAACAGGGAGGTTTATTACATTGCTGAAATGCTCACTAAAGTGCTTTGCTCTTTTAAAATGAAGTCAGCAGTGACAGAAGTTTTTTCTTTTTTTACCCCTTCTTCCCAAATAACTCAGCTGAGTTGTTTTCTACTATAACCAGCCTTCTGGGCCTAGTCTTGATGATCTCAAGGATAGTGTCTTTGGGAATCCTAGGGAAGCTATGAAATAGTTCTTAGATGTATAAATTAAAAAATGAAACAAAAGTCAAATAATTAGCCCATATTTTCCCAGCAGGAGTTTCTGACAGAAGAAAAACCTTCCATCTCTCTGCTTTGTTTTGGCTTTTTAGATGTGATACCTCATTAACACCAGTGCTTTTTTCACCCAAGTCACTCTGTTTCTCTTTTCTAGCCATTACTCTAAAGGGAGTGCCTCAGTAAGCATACAAATGTATGTGGATATGCAAAGCTCCTTATTTCCCAGATTTCCTGTACTGCAAAGTTCCCTTTTTGCCACAAAGATAACCACTTAACTGTCCTTGTTTTATAACTCCCGTAGTCCAATGATACCAGGTACCTTTTCTTTAAGACACAGGGTGACTAATTCCTACCTAGTTCTATATCAAACCCTTCCTTTTGAAAGGCAAAAAAACCACTACTGCTGCTCCTGCCCATTTTCCCATGCTCAGTGTGTGCCTATCTGTATTTGGTGATCCAGACCATGCTCACTGCCCAGAAACTTCTAGAAGGCTCCTTTGAGCCTGTGTGGAGTCAGCTTGTCCCAAGATAATACAGTACTTTTCAGGCTCTATTGAACTGTCTGGAAATGGTGCAAAATTAACTATAGGAGTTACTCGGCATTTTGTATGACTAGACCCTTATAGTGGCTGACAGACTGCTGCTTTTATTATGGGAACAGGTGCCTAAATAATCTGTAAACATCAAGACATTTCTTTATTCTGTATCCTCCACATTTTGCACTTTTCACCTGCTGCATCTAGGAGAGACTTCAGAGTGTATTTAGTAGGTAATTATCCTGGAACTGCAGGTGCAGTTATAAAATGTGAAACTGGCCATATTTTTACTCATCTTCTTTATGAATAGCTACAAAGCATCCACTGTCCAATAATAGCCCTTAAACCTGAGCTCCAGTGACCAGCTCTACTGAAGATGTTATCCATTCATGCAAGAAATAAGCAGACACAATTGTAGGAGATAATTAGTTTGCACTCAACAGACCTGTCACAATCCTTGGCAATGGTAATAACTTAATGAGGGTGCGACAGGCTGTTATTCTGAGAGCAGGGATCTTCTGCATGCACCAGGCTGTACAACAAACATTCAGCTTTTCATTTACATGCTATGTCCTTTCTTATGAGAGCTTCTTTGCACAAGGTGTAGCCAAAGACTGGCCTTTAAATTGTCTCCCTTCAAAAGAGGCATTCACAACTGTTTATGGGGAAATGCAGGTGTGAATTTGAAGTAAATCCAGAAAAAATCAGCATGGGTATTCAAGATTTATGTCACTGTGACAGACTAGAAATGGCTTCAAATATTTAAAAATACCAGTCTTTGCTGAAATTACAACCTTTCACATCTGTCATAATACTGATGTAACACCTGAATGTCATAGTGGATGACAGCATAGAAACGAGAAACGTAACAGGCAGATTTTGTAATCTAATTTCCATTTTTTCTCTTATCCCATTGCATTTTTTTTTATTCCTTACTGTGACTGTGAATGTTGCTCAGTAAATATCCCCAATTTCTAGTCAACTTTAGTTTCCATTTCCCACATATGAGCAACTATGCTGCTGGTTCTTTAACTTTTGCTGACATGTCATCAAAGCTTTGTTTAAAATAGACATTTTATTGGATATAATGACAAGCTTTATTTAAAGCTGATATTTAATTTCAGAAAATGACAGAGTTCTCTACATACAATTTAAGCTTCCTTGACATTATGTTAAACTTACAACCAAAAAAACCCATCCTCATCAATCGGTATAGAAAAAATTGCAAACGCCAGCATTGCCAGGTCTTGGTATTCCTTACTATAGTTATTTTTTTTTTCTTTTTAATCACAAAACAGCTTCTAAACAAAGAAAAAAGAACATATCCACAATACTAAAAAGGATTCCTAACCATCTTGGACCAACTCAGTTAATTATAGGGATTTTGCGTGAGAAAACTCTGAAGTATTTTTTTCCTCTGAGGAGTGATGTAAGAGGAAGAGAGATTTTTATAGTTGTTCATAGAGACAGTAGGGGTTCTTTTAAATTCAAAACCAGAGATTTCTCAACACAGTTTAGTTGCATATACAGCAGGAATACCATACTTTACCTCTCAGGGGGCAGCATGGGGCCCTTGTAAAGCATAATAGTTTGGCACTGGGCAAACAACTCAGAAGAAATACTACAAGGCAACAACAAAGGAAAAATCTTGAAAGTCATAATGTTATTTTAAGGAGTCTACTACCTGTTGATGGTCTTGATCATAAAATGACCTCCACTGCATTGAAAGGATTTATTTTAAACCTCCTCCTGCAGGGAAGCTGCTATGATGATGTAACAGGTCCTGACTCCTGTAGTTTATAAGATATGTCCAAGCTGTGAAAAAATGAAACATTCCACGAATCAGTTTAATGGAGGTCATCACAGAAATGAGCCTTGTGAACTAGAAACTGCTTGGTTTGTGATATAGCTGCACAGCTGCATTAGAAGTTGCTGGCCACAAATATTATTTAATTCCTTTGAATTTGTTTCGGGATTTGCAGTATTGATCATTACAGGTCCATGAATCCCAGCTCTACAAGTTCCAAGTACATACCCCCCAAGTTAAATTAGCAGCAGTGAGTAGTTCAGTATCTTAGTAAAAATAAGGCATCTACTTATCTTAATGCTGCTTGTGCTTTACAGCCTGCTGTAACAACATCTGTTGGGTCAGTACCTGTGAGCAGGCACACCATGGAGGAGACAAATTTAAAAGCACAGTCCTTAAACATCTCTTGATGTCAGTGAGCTCAGGATCAGGCATCTTGTGAAAATGAAGAATGAGGAAGAGCTGTTTTTCATAAGGTAATTCTGCTAACAGACTGCAGGTGTACAGGTATAATTGGGATCAAAATTTAGCCTTCAAACTACTGGCTGAAAGCAGTTAAGGGATAGTCTCCTTCAGTTTGAGCATCTGACGACTACTTTGAGATTAAAGAGTTCTCAGTATAAACTTCAGAAGTGAGATTTGCTTTCATTTATTTAGTCACAGGAAACCTCTATCAATGTGAATAATCCTCCATTTCAAATATAGAGAAATCTGACAGCTATTCAGACAGTATGCATACTAGCAAACCTTCCTTTTTCCATGAAGAGGAACCATGTTGCACAGGTTGACAAAAGCTGCAAAGCTCTTAAATTACACCAGTTTGCAAATGTAATTTCTATAAATATTTGTCTTTTCAAAAAAATCTGGAGTGCCTGTTTGGTTTAAGGAGGAGAACACAATCATCTGCTGGGAGACAAAACAAGCAGCTCCAAAGCAGCTTGGATTCCCAGTGAGCAGACCACTGTTCAAATATCAAAAGGTTCTGGGTATGGTATGTACATTAAAATTTGCTTAGAGGTTGGTGTTCTCCAAGATGAAACCATAAGGTCTGCAATCTGACTCACAAACAGAACAAAGTAATAGCCAGATACCTCATAATCTCTTTGTAAAAGTTTAGGATTCTCTGGAAGGAATTTAATCTTATTACTTGTGTTTTCCTATTGTGATTATCTTCTGTGATTCCTTTTTTCTTTCCTCTGATTAGGTGTTATGCTGCATCTCCTTAGACTTATTTTCTTGGCATAGAAAGAGAGAAGGGAGAAAATTAAGGCTTATCATGAAGTCCTGAAGGACATTTTTTCTCAGTTAATAGGGGAAGAATTTTAGGAGAGATGTTCCAAGTAGAAGTCATTTAAGCTTTTTCAGTACTCACAGAGCTTGAATCTAGTACGTGATGTCAAACAGAACATGAAAACTTTAAAGCTGAATCTGGGGAAAAAAGCATTTAAACTGAACACCCATTTTTATATTTTTGTGTAATAGCTTGATATCCTTTGCAAACAAGTCTATTCGAACCAGAAGTGAAGAACTTACTTATAGTACAACACAATCCTAGAAGAGGTACTACTGGAGAGAATGGTTAAGAAAGGAGATTTTTTTTCTCAAAGAGGAAAACACAACAAGATTTCAGTGAAAGGGCAGTTGTGTGAAACATAAACCTCATGTGAAAGTATACAGGTCCTTTTCCTAACAAAAAAAGAAAAAAGCAAGCTCACAAGACATGTAAATCATCTGAAACAAGTATCCTGGTTTGTTTTGAAGACTTTTTACACCTTCAGAAGGGAACAGAACAGAACAAGTTGCACTCATTTTTTATTAACAAAGACAACATCAGAATAAGTCCAGCAATAATGTCCTCATGCAAGGTTTAAAAATGAGCTTTTTCAACCATAAAATTAGTAATTGTCTGCCTTGTAAAAAGATAAATAAAGTGAATGTTTCATTACTGTCAAGCTCTTGATTTCTTGTTTTATGCAGGGCAAAATTAACCAGTTTCAGCAACAGAAGTATGAAAGTTTGAGATACGTCTCTAGCTTTCCTGAAAGAAATCATAAAGAACTGATTGTCTTTATTTTTTAATTGAACTTCTTTCAGTCTGGAAGACAGCTCATCTCCTAAAAACACAGGAGAATGTGTGGTGCTGGAGATGTTTCTGGAAAGGAATGCTATCAAAAAGTTATTGCAAAGCAGTTCAAGGGCCTGGATATCCAGTCCTTTTTCAGCTTTGTCACCATTTGCTTTTGTTCCTTTGAGCAGATCATGCATACCAAGGAAAGAAAAGCTGACAGTGCAGCATGCAAATAGCAAATACACTTGTGTACAAGAAAAAACAAGTGTAATACGTATCCATTGCTTTGAGCATCTATGAGACTCCAACAAACTGCACATGTGCCATGTTCTTTCAAAGCCACAGAAGGATTTCCTGATGTATACTGGACTGAATTTGACCCTAGCAATTTTTAGCCTTGTACCCCCATATAGTATCTTATTCCAGCTGCAAAGCATAAGTTATGCAACAGCCATAATGCTTAGTTTTCATTGATGCGAGCTCTGACTTCCATGCAGTATCTTGGCTGTTCTAGATTTTTTGTTATATATTAAAATTACAACCATTTATGCATGCATTTCCAAAAACAGTGTTAATGTAAATACTTATAACGTTAGCCTTTTGAAGATATTACAGACACTACTCTCAGTCATATGGCATTGGTATTACTTTTAGTCATAATATGTGCCTGTAAATTTCTTTCAAATCTTTCAATGAATATAATCAGTAACCTTCAAGAAAATGCTGCTGGATTTTATGATCTGGCATATTCAACATATATTTGCCAAGAAACAAATAGGTTTAGGTTCAGCTGACCATATGTTAGCATCTCTAAATTTATTGTCTGAACCACTATGTAGTCACTGGAAATCTAGACTAGATATCCATGTTTACAGAAGTTCATATAACTAGCTCAGTTATGGAAGCCCACTCTATAGATAATTGAATTTATGAATACTATCCCTTGTTCCTGACCTGGGATATTTTGGTTTGGGTACATTGTTCAGTAATCACAAGAGCCAAAAATTCTAGCTGGTCTGTTTTATTCAATGTCCAGTTTCCCTCTCAGTTTTGTAGAGCAAAATATGCACTTCTGTAAAACAAGCTCATAACAGGACCTCTTTAACATGCAGCTGTCTGCATTTTACTTACCCATCCAAACATATTGATAGCAACCAACAGCATTTACATAAAATACCACTTTAAGTAGCTAGGCTGTAAACAAATTTGCAATGTACAAATGGTTGCCAAGACACCAGTACTACAGCATGGAGCTTAGGCAGATTTTATACACTTAACATCCAAAAACATGATTGAGGAAACCTTTCTCCAGAGGCCTGTTTCATAACCCTAGCTTGACCAGCAGAGTCTCTTAATCAGTTACATCTACCTCACCAGACAAGAGGATCAGAGTGTGAAGTGGAGAGACTGTGCCAATTACTAAGCTGCAACCAGGTATATGAAAAGAAATGTATCAAGTTCATTTAGAGACTCCATTTATACATTTGTACAACATATAGAATTTCCAGCAATAATGGGTCCAACTTGAGACACAACAATCAAGGGGCAATAAAAAGTGCAGTCAAAATTACAATTGAAATGATTCAATTTAGGTCTGCTGAATAAAATTAAAATATGCTTCATGCACATAATATCCATTACACATTACAATAATTACATCATTTGCTCATATATTACAGTAATTAATATGTTTGGAGATGGAAAAGGCCAGAACAAAATCCTTTAATCAGCTATTTCTTCAGAACATTTGGATTATGCAGAAACTGAATTTTCTATCAGAAAATCATTCCCAGCACATGATTATTGGTCATGGAGCTTATGGGCTTAATAACATGGCTACAATGCTGGGGAGTGGCTCTTCATTAGGGACTGTAGTGACAGGACAAGGGGTAATGGGTTCAAACTTAAACAGGAGAGGTTTAGATTGGATATAAGGAATAAATTCTTTCCTGTTAGGGTGGTGAGACACTGGAATGGGTTGCCCAGGGAGGTTGTGAGTGCTCCATCCCTGGTGGTATTCAAGGCCAGGTTAGACGAAACCTTGGGTGACATGGTTTAGTGTGAGGTGTCCCTGCTCGTGGCAAGGGGGTTGGAACTAGATGATGTTAAGGTCCTTTCCAACCCTAACTATTCTATGATTCTATTCTATAAGGGCTTTTGTAGACACTAGCTCTAGTTAATAAGTGATTGAAGGGGAAGCAGAGAGTTTTTCTGGGAAGAACTGGTCAGGGGCAGGTGCTGAAGGCTGTCACAGCCATAATGTTACATGACATGATAAAATAAACTGAGTCAGAAAGATGTGGAGAAATGGAGTTTTAAGGTAAGAAGACATGTCAGGCTGTAGTGCATGAGCGAGAGTTTGAGGCAGCATTTTGCCACATCCTGACAATGATGGCTGGCTTTTAAATGGGTCAGCCATTATTGCCAGACTCTTGCACAAGCACTATAAATTGGTTAACAATGTTAAAAGACACTCAAATGAATGGCCACTTATCCCTTAAAGTAATTCCTGGTGGAAATAAGCATTAAGTCTTGCAGACAGAGGCATTACCTCATTTTGGGGAGAGGAAATCAAACACTGCTCCTGCAAAATGCCATGAAATATTTTCCCTGCAGGTCACTCACCCATGGTATGTTGGCAGTCATGTCCATGGGAGATGAAGAATGAAAACAGGTCTAACAGACTGCTCCAGCATGGGTGCTCCACCAGATCATACGTCCTGCCAGCAAACCTGCTCCAGTTTGGACTACTCAGTTTCCACAAGGTCACAAGTCCTGCCTGCTCCAGCACATGCATCCCATGGGGTCACAGCCTCTTCAGGTGTCACCCTGCTCTGACATTAGGTACTCCACAGGCTGCAGGTGGATATCTGCTACACCATGGACCCCCATGGACTGCAGGGACACAGCCTGCCTCACTAAGGGCTGCGGCAGAATCTGCTCCAGTGCCCAAAGCACCTCCTTCCCTTCCTTTCTCACTGACCTTGATGTTTGCAGAGCTGCCTCTCTCACATATTTCTCTCTCCAGCTGCAATTGCACCCATGCAGTAAGTTTTTCCCCTTCGTTAACTATGTTATCCCAGAGGCACTACCATTGTCACTGATGGTCCTGGTCCTGGCCAGCGGCAGGTCCAGTTTGGAGCCAGTTGGCATTGGCTCTGCTGGACATGGGGAAGCTTCTCCCAGAAGACATGCCTGTAGCCACCCCACTAGCAAACCCTTTCCAAGTAAACACAGTACAGTGTAAAATCATGAGATGCTTACCTAGAAATAATTTTGATCTCTAACCTGAGGTTGTGGTTTAAACCCAGCCATGCAGCTTGTTCACTCACTCATCCCACCTTTCTTGCCCTCCCCTGCTCCCAGAGGGATGGGGAGGAGAATCAAAAGAATGCAAATCCCACAGGTTGAGATAAGAACAGTTCAGTAACTAAGGTATAACACAAATCACTGCTGCTACCACCAATAATAATAATGATAAAGGAAATAACAAGGGAAAAGAATACAGCATCTCACCAACCACCAACAGGTAACTCACAACACCCCACCCCAACCGATCACCGACCGAATGCCTCCTCCAACTCCCCAAAGAGAACTCGCCCTTCCAGGTAACTCTCAGTTACATCCTGGGCATGCTGTGCTGTGGTATGGAATACCAATTTGGTCAGTTTGGGTCAGGTGTCCTGTCCCTGCTTCCTTCCAGCCTCCCCTCCTCCCTGGAAGAGCATGAGGCTCACAAAGTCCTTGGTCAGAGTAAAACATTCAAAAAGTAACTAAAAACATTTCTGTTATCAGTTCTGTTCCCAACTGAAAGTCAAAACACAGAACTGCATCAGCTACCATGAAGAAGAAAAAATGACTGCTACTGCTAAACCCAGGACACCTGGTCTTTACTATTCTGAAAGAAAAGGGTTTCTATGAAGCTTTCTTCCCCAGTGAAAGTCTTCCTGATTTTTAAGTACTGTGGTGTGAACACCATACTGTATTTAAGGGAAATGTAGGCTAGCAAGTAGGAAAAAATTCCTAACAAAGGTTATTAAATGCCAGTTGTTTTCCCCAAGGAATAAATATAGAAGCTTCATCATCCAGGGTCATTTCAGACTCAACTGGAGTAGCTCCAGATATCATGATCTTTTACCCCAGGCTATTTTCTTGCATCATCCTCTATGAAGCTTAGACAAAGCTCTTGTTGGCATAACAGGTAGAGAGAGACATGACACACTGTGTGCTGTAGTTTGTTGCCTTTCTCCTGCTATCAGTGCACACACATTCTGCTGAGAAGTCATCTGTGCTGTGGATTTATCAGAACAACAGGCTTCTCATGTTGATGAGAAATAACATATTCTTCACACATTGCAGAATTTATTTTATTCTGAAATAGTTGTTTCTTTGGTTAACAATTCATTCCATTCTTTTCATCTGATTCTTTTTTCTCGTATTTTCTTGCATACACATTTTCATTCAATCTTCATATGTAAAAACCTTTTTCCCCCCATACTTTGATAGGCTTTACTTCAGAACCTCAGCCCTTAGCTTATCATTTTCATGAGCAGTTATAAAAACATTTGCTGGAACATTTCCCATCTATAGCTGGACACCTAGAATTCAGAAGACCAGGGGTACATTCCACTAGAACAGATGTTAAACTGAACCCTTTATACTCTAATACGTTGAAGTGTATTTAAATAATAATAAGAAATTTTGCCACTATGCTTGTTAATGCTAGAAAACACAAAGCCCCATCTGTCAGTAAGACCAGAAGAAAATTGGATTTTCTCTGTTTGGGGAGAAAGGATCTGTCACAAGCCACATAGTGAGATTCTGGGGGAAAAGCAATATTCCTTATGGCTAACTATGCACACTACTGACATGAAACTGCAGCAGCTTTTGGTGTTAAAAAACAACTGCTGTGGTACAGAAGGTCCAAATCTATTCTGTTCATCCATGCTCTGCTGAGGTCACACTGCCCAGCAGTCTCAGCTCCTCTTGGATCTACAATAAACTCCAAAATGGATCTAAATACCTTTTGTGCCAACTGAGCTCATATACTGCTATAATAGTAAGTGAATCAATACCTACAAATTCTGAAGTGACATTTGCTAATGGCAAAGTAAAACAAATGGATGCAGCTTTGAAAAAGACAGGGGAAATTAGATTCATATCATACTGTATGTCCTGAGAAAAACCCAAGATTACATGTTTCTTTCACCAGCAATAGATACACAAGAAAACATTTTTCACTAACTGGCAGAAGTTAAGTCTTAGCAGCGTAGGAGAGGACTGAAATTCTATTTTGATGTGTTACAGCAATTGATGACAGCAAAACCAAACTGTATAAACTGTATGTGGTTTTTTGAGTTAGACACCAGTTATGTTAAAACTCAAAAGCAAAGCAAGTTGCCTAATGTCTTGAATGTGAGCTCTCATTTTTCATAGAGGTAAAGCTCTTCAAGATTTTTCAGGGAAGTATTATTATCAAGACATGTCAGTTGATAGCTGGACATGAGTTAAGAAGACAATGTCCTAGACAACTGTGGTGTTGGTATTCTGAAACTAATACAGGACACCAAAAGTTTAACTTAACTACAGAAACAGCTGTTATTAAATGCACTTCTGCAGTTGCCACAATTAACATTTTGAAATTTTGGAATCTTGCCTGTGAGCTCAGTCTAAGCTGAATAATACTAGTTCCAGTGTGAGGAAGACAGCGAAATCAGGAGGCAAAGACTGAAGAGGCTGCAGAGACCTCAGTTTCTTTTCTACAGCTGTATAATTAAATAAACATATATTGAGGCTTGTTTCTGTATCTTTCCCTCTGCTTGCCTAGCTTGAAAATTGGGTCAACGTACACAGCTCTTGATATAGACTTCTTTTTTGATGGGGTAGAAATGCTGAAAATTTTTGAATACATTAAAATTAGACAGACCCAGAATATGTGAGTCTGTTAGGAAGCCTCCCATGCCATAAAGCACTTGGAGACTGTTTGAACGTTGACTGGAAGATGGACTTTCTCGGTTCTTGTACCAGGCCACAGTGACAAAAAAAAAAAAAGTGTAAAAAGGTAGTTCAATTGTCTACATTGTATAAGTGGGAAAACTGAACATTTAAGTTATATGCTTCAGAGTTCACACGGATTTTATGGCTGAAATGGGAAGAGGACTTTTAGCCCCTTTAAAATGGCAACATCAGTAGAATGTATTAAAATTTCAACCATCTGTCAAGAGGAATGTCTTGTCACATTTTGTTTTGTTTACTTTTTATTATCAGGAAAGAGCATTGACTCAGCCCCCAGCTATGAGAACAAAAGCAGTTTCTGCTGAGGCTTTGGCTTCAGCTTCTTCAGTTCTCATTTCAATTGCCTTTTAATTCTGTCTCCATTGTGCTTGGATCTTGTCTAAATTAGCTCTGATCTTAAGGATTAGAGATCCCCTGAAAATATTTGATTATATACTCTATTACAAGCTGAAAAGAAACTAACACAAGTTAATTCTTATATCCTGGGATGCATTTATTAATTACCATTTTTCTTAGGCTTTCCTAGTCTCTGCACATGCAATTCTCCTTGTTGTGCAGCAGCTCAGGCTTCTGTCTTCTGTCACAGTCTTCTGTAAGACCACATTGGCTGTGTTTCCACATCTGAGGCTGTGGGAAGAGATGCCTTGTTCATTCTTTGATTGCAAATATTTCATATTTGGGAATTCTTCCTTCTTGAAGGATTTTTTTCCCTGCACCATTTCTGGTTTAGAAAACAGGATTCTCTGAACTAAAAGTTATGAACTATTTATTGTGTTACCTGCTGCAAAGACCTGCTACCATCTAGCCTTATAGTAAAGAGTCCAGACAGTGCTAGAGATGGAATAATACTAGAGTTACTTATCTTAGAAAAGGATACCTTATTTTAGGAAAGTGAGTAAGTGGTCCTGCTCAAAAACTTTTCACATCAGAACACACATGAATTCTAAAAACCAGAAAGGAAAATAGAGGGGAAACATGGGAGTTTATATTGTTCAGATTCTTAAATTTGTTCTTCTACCATAGATTTGCCACATATTCTAGAAGCACATGAAGTAACATGACTGATACTGATTCAGAGAAAACTCCAGGAACAAACTTGCCAACAAAGTTTTCGAGCTGACAAGCAGGTATTCTTTATTGTGGCGCTGGGAGACACGGGGGATAACTCCTCCTAACGTGTGTCCCCATATTGCTACATAAGCCATCCTTATATAGTCCCTGGACATACATGCATATTCATGAGGCTACGTATGGATCACATAATTTTCCAGAAAGCTCCCCACATGCGTACAGAATTGTGGTAGGGGTCTCTGAGGGTCCTTTACTTCTTCCAACAATCTTCATCACTCCTGGCAGCCTCTGAAGCATGCGCAGTAGATGTTGATGCCAGTCTAATTGGTTCGTTAGCACCAGAGACATAATAATCCTCCTATCCTCCTACTTATCAGTTAGTTTAACTGTAGCCCATCCCGGACACCTGCAGTT
>NDXB01012015.1:65444-86262 GCA_002631895.1 Agapornis roseicollis
CCCGGACACCTTTCCAGACAATCCTTATCCCTCTGTCCTGTTTTTCTATCCTGTTTTTTCACACTTATTTTTGTACTAAGGTCATAAGGACCTGAAACTACGCCAACTACAACGGTTTATCTTATACAAAGAATTTTGTTATGTTCTCCAACTGATCTCTATTTCTTTTCTATGTATCATGCATCTCAGTAATTTTCCATTGCTACTGTTACAAAGCCAGCTAATGTTACATGTTACAAAGCAATGCTAATGTTACAAACCCAAACTTAACATTACTTAAGACTAATTCTAAAGGGTTTTACATTTTATTTTGTAATTCTGTGCCCCCCTTGTTTCAATACTCATCACAAAATACTCTCTACTTCATGTTTTACTACTCAGAGAAGATGAGGTTTCCACATTGTTTTATTTTTCAGCTATTTATTGTGTGTTTTCTGCATTTCAGCTATCTTACCAAAAGCAGTTAAACAGCATGCCATTATTAATTGTAGTGATGTTTGAGATGGTTTTGAGGTCCACCATGGCCACAGTCTGTGTCAGAAACAGTTCAGCTTCCAACACATGCAAGATTCATTCTTGCTGTGGAAAGTTAATCTGTAGCAGAGGAAAAAAGTGTTTGACTGCTCTAATCCTGAAGATTTAGGTGACTTTTGAGATATCTTGGGCTCAGATCACTGAACATCATGAAATAAACACTGGGTGGTTAGTATTTATGGGCATCTAATGTAGAGTGGAAATTCACCTGTGCTCATGGTAGCCTACTCCTTCCAGAAGTGCTGAAAAGACAGGTTATTGCATTTATATCAGCAGTGTGATGCCCATATTCTTATTTTGTCAATATTGACAACTTATAGGGGTACAGCGGTAGAAGAAGATCACAATGCCCCAGTACCACCCCAAGAACTTTTTCATTTCTTCTACTCCTTGTCCTCTACGCAGTAATATTACAGCTTGCACTCATACACTAACTTAAATTACCAGTACCCTCACACCCAGTGTAAGGCAGCTCCAAATTTTCCCAGACTCTGAAATCTTTAAGTATTATTCACAATAAATACAGGAGGCTGGAATATGAACCTCAGGCTCACCATGGTAATGCAGGGTAAATCCATCAGCCAGCACTAATGGCTGGAGGTTGGCAATGCTGAGGAATTCATTACAGGGAAGCTGCTGCCCAAACTAGTTTGAGAAGAAAATTACATTTCTCACAAATGTGCACCTTGCCTGATTAAAAACTGTTGATTTAAAACAGCTACTACAACCTTCCACCTGACTTACAGCGTCATATCACAGAAAAATTGAGGCTTGTTTGTTCCTAGGTAGCTAGCTTCATTTTCATAATCATACTCCTGTTCCTATCCAGATTTAACAATATATAGCCCAGCAGGTTTGAATGAGACATATACCTCCCAGAAAGAACTTTCGTATGCCAGAAAACTTTTTTGTTATATACCAATCACTTGCAGTGATCCTACCCATGGGAAATCTCCCATAAACATGGTGCTGCATGTCCAGATGTAGGATGCCATGTGAAACATGAATTAGTCTTGGGCATAATTTCAGCAAAAGGTTTAGCTTCATAATTTTATTATTTGGCAGCTGCTATGGACACGACTTACAATAAAGTTTCCCATGTATATTCTGCTTTAGGTAAAAAATATAAAGTAAATAATATAACTGTTGTTGCTGTCTTCTTTTGTGCTCTTAATGCTGCACACATTGCTTAACAGTTGCAACCAGCTCTTGTTTGCCTTCAGATCTCAAGAATGTTACTTTTCACTGTAACATAGTGCCAGAGGCGTGTTATTCTACTGACATTCATCAAGAAACGACAACATAGCAAAATTCAATATACTTTGGAGATTTGGAAACATCTGCCTATTTTGAGCAGGAGATGCCTCTTTCTAAAATAGTTTCATAAACTGTGCATCAATCAGCACTATTAAGCCAAACACAAGAGAATCAAACAGGAGAGAATCAAAACACTGGCTTTGTAAGAATGCCACTTTGATAAGAAAATTAAGGGTACAAGAAAGTTTAATGACAAGCTGTCACCAGAAAAATTTCAAGCACTCATTTTTTCAGCCACAGATTTGGCCTAGTTGTAAGTGAACAAGTTCAAAATTTCTGTTCTGCATTGTTGGCAGCTTCTCCCCTAGGGTGACATTTCCACTTGCTTTGGATTCTGAAAATGTTTATAAAAATAAGGATCTCAGGAAGGGAGGGTTATTGCTTAAAATTAATAAAGCTAAAATATAGGTTTATTTATATTTTAAAAACATACTAAATTAGGGTAAAACAACATCAAGCAGAAAGAAAATGTGGAGCATCCAAGAAGTTTTGCAGAGTGGTATACAAACTGAAACAGCTCAGAGAACAAAATAGCCACTGACACATAGGACAAATATCTTAGGAATGGAAAGGTATAGAAGACAAATACATTCTGATCATATCATGACTGAGATGAGCACAACAGATGAGAGGCAGGTGTAGCAGAACAGACTAAAATTAGAGGCAAGAAGGATATGCATTTGTGATAATTAAATCCTAAGCTGTCATTACTCACCTAAGAGAATGGAGTGTATCAAAATGCAAATTATAATAGATAATTTCCATAATTGCTAACTATAAAACATCTAGCTATTGCAAAAAGTCAGTGCTAGATCCTCAAAGGTAGTTGGCCCTTGTAACCAGAATCAAGCATTGCACAACACCAACATTTTAAGACCTATGCTGTCTTATGAAATCCACAGAAACACAGATGGTTGTGCCAACTACCTGGCAAAAGGTATACCTGAGTTCCAGTGCCTGTATAATTTCAGTGAGTATACTGTAAGGTTAACTGAAGCAAAATATTTCTCCTATTTTCCCTGCAGCTTTGTAATTGTGAAGCAGTAATGTCCTTGTCTTCTCCCTGTTCAGATTTTTACGGTCAATTATTTTTCAATATGATCTGGTATAATTTCAAGTGGAAAAAGACATTATTCATCCCACAATTTTTGATTGACTGATATTCAGACCATTAGTGTGGGAGATACAACTTTAATCCTTCTCAGGCAGAGAGAAAATTAATCTCAGTCTGCTATGTCTAAAGTGACAACTCTTATGACTAGGTCACTGGATAAAAAGAAGTAGAGCAAAACATCTGCCTTGCAGCAGTGATCCATGTGCTTGCTGTGTTCCAGGGATATGTCTTGCATTAGACGTTACAGAGCAGATATGTGAAGGAGAAGCTATACTTCAGATTCCAGCACTGTTGACCTACTACTCAATGCACAGCTAAGGCATGACCAACAGGAGATATAAATCTCCAAGAAAACTTCATTATGGAAAAATTAAGGACCTAAAGTAAATGAACAGGAGTTGTGAAGATCTAGATGAGCACCAGCTGATCCTGCAAGCACTTATATTAATAGGCCATTTTTTGAAATATGAGACCTTACTCCATGCTCCTTATAATAGGCAGCAGGAGTTCATATAACATCTGTTATGCAACATATAATATCTGTTATATACCCAAGGCAAATTTTATGTGGTTCAACAAGTCAAAGTGCTGGGTCCTGCACTTGGGTCACACAATCCAAGAGGGGAAGAACAGCTGGAAAGCTGCTCAGTTGAAAAGGACCTGGGGCTGCTGATTGATGGCCGCTGAACATGAGCCAGCATGTGCCGAGGCAGCCAAGACCAATGGCATCCAGGCCTTTATCAGGAATACTGTGGCCAGCAGAACTAGAGAAGTAATTGTTGTCCTGTACTTGGCACTGGTGAGACCACACCTCAAATACTGTGTTCATTCTTGGGCCTCTCACTACAAGACATTAAGCTGCTGGAGCGGGCCCAGAGAAGGGCAGCAAAGCTGGTGAAGGGTGCGGAGCACAAGTCTGGTGAGTCTCTTGAGGGAACTGGGGTTGTTTAGTCTGGAGAAAAGGAAGCTCAGTGGAGACCTTATTGCTCTCTACAACTACCTGAAGGGAGGCTGTAGCAACATGAGTGTTGGCCTCTTCTGGTAAGTAACAAGTGATAGAACAAGAAGGAATGATCTCAAGTTGCACCAGGGGAGGTTTAGATTGGATATTAGGAAAAAATCCTTCACCAAAAAGGTTGTCAAACACTGGAACAGGTTGCCCAGCGAAGTGGCCGAGTCACCATCCCTGAAGGTATTTAAAAAACATGCAGATGTGGTGCTTAGAGACATAGTTTAGTGGTAGATTTAGTGGTGTTAGGTTAATGGTTGAACTCCATAATTTTAAAGGTCTTTTCCAACCTAAGTGATTCTATGATTGTACGTTGTCTACATATCTCAAAGTGATGTACACATTTTTATCCCCAGTTATGTTTTGTGAAATTACCCAAGCCATCTTTCAAGATACACCTCCTGAAGTGAAAAAATAATGAAATAAATAAACCTTTGCAACATAAAGCTCCAACGAGTTCATCTCTGTGTGGGCATTCTCTGCCACTATGGTTGCTATAAGATTAGAAGAGACCCTGGTGCAAAAAAGAACAAAATTATATCCTCTGGTCCTGTAGGATAATAGGCTCTAGTGTTCCCACGTTACTGTCAGAAAGCAATCTCCAAGAGGCCAGCTAGCTGGAGCAAAAAAAAAATAGGTTTCTATAAATCTAAAGTTAGGGAGAAAGTTGGGGTCTTTTGAGTTCAATCACTTTTCAAAGTGCTCATCTTGATGGTACCCAATACAAAGGTGAGAGTTGTGAAATAAAAAATAGAATAGAGCAGAATAGTTAGGCATTAGAAGGTCATAAATGGAAGCAGCTTTTTCTGGAACACATTATCTTCAGTGATAAGTAAAGCAAAGAAGTTCAAAAATCAACTGCAGATGGACAATCCCAAGTTCAGTTATTTTTCTAAACTTTTGGACTATAGTTTTCCATGGAATACAAAAACAGAGCATGCTCCGCTGCCATTTTACATGGTATAAATTAGGGTAATAGAGAGAAGGTATTGGTCTTTCAATTTCAGTAGCATGACACAGTTGATTTATCTATCTCATCAAGAAGCACATCTCCTCTGAATAGACTTTCAATCAAAATATCCCTTTGGTTTAAAAAGATGATAGAAATATCTGTCACTGGAAAGTATTACTGATTTATTTCCAGCTCCAGTTGGTACCAGCCAATTCACAACAGGCAGTGAAAATGGACTTTATCAGAGACCCATTTATTTATCCAGCATTTTTTAAATACTCATGACTTGGGAGAAGATGCAGGCAAAACCATACTTTCCCCAAACCATTTTACTTTCTCATTAAGCTACAGTTTCCACCAAACTCATATAGATCCTGTCTCTCTTTTTTATTACTATAATATTACTACTCTCTTACTAATACCTGAACCTGACTGAGGGTCAGTGAACAGGGTCTCATGGACAGTGGGATTGAATGCGCCCTCAGCAAGTTTGCCAATGACACCAAGCTGTGTGGTTCGGTGGATACGCTGGAGGGAAGGAATGCCATCCAGAGGGACCTTGACACGCTTCTGAGGTGGACTGATGCCAACCTCATGAAGTTTAACCATGCCAAGTGCAAGGTCCTACACCTGGGTCAGAGCAATCTCAGGCACAGCTACAGATTGGGCAAAGAGGAGATTCAGAGCAGCCCTGAGGAGAAGGACTTGGGGGTGGTGGTCAATGGGAACATGACCATGAGCCGGCTTCAGTGTGTGCTTGCAGCCCAGAAAGCCAACCGTATCCTGGGCTGCATCAAAAGGAGCATGACCAGCAGGTCGAAGGAGGTGATCCTGCCCCTCTACTCTGCTCTCAGGAGACCTTACCGGGAGTATTGTGTGCAGTTCTGGTGTCCTCAACATAAAAAAGACATGGAGCTGTTGGAACAAGTCCAGAGGAGAGCCACGAGGATGATCAGGGGACTGGAGCATCTCCCATAAAAAGACAGGCTGAGAAAATTGGGGCTGTTCAGCCTGGAGAAGAGAAGACTGCGTGGAGACCTCATAGCAGCCTTCCAGTATCTGAAGGAGGCCTATAGGGATGCTGGGGAGGGACTCTTCATTAGGGACTGTAGTGACAGGACAAGGGGTAACGGGTTCAAACTTAAACAGGAGAGGTTTAGATTGGATATAAGGAAGAAATTCTTTCCTGTGAGGGTGGTGAGGCACTGGAATGGGTTGCCCAGGGAGGTTGTGAGTGCTCTATCCCTGGCAGTGTTCAAGGCCAGGTTGGACGAAACCTTGGGTGTCATGGTTTAGTGTGGGGTGTGCCTGTTTATGGCAGGGGTTTTGGAACTAGATGATCTTAAGGTCCTTTCCAACTCTAACTATTCTATGATTCTATGATTCAGGAAAGCACCGAATCTCATCCCTGCCATATCAGGTATTAGACCATAATAGCTGGCCCCACAGCATTTGCAGGAGTGGCATCAAGGCTGTGGCTGAGAACAAGTTCACTGGCTCAACACAATGGAGCATCCTACTTAGCAGTCTCCAGCAAAGCTCCAGGGTGGTCTTCTGTGCACTCCAAGAGCACATGTGGACAAGTTATCTAGCAGGTAAACAAGAACCAGCTCTCTCTGTTCAACCCACTACCTTCCACCTATTTCAGCCCTCCTTGTAGCAATCTTATGTGATTTACAGGTGAGTAGACAGGTTTGGACTGTCCTCTCAGGGCTTCAGTGTTCTGCTCTACAAGCGTATGGGCACATGAGTTTTGTGGCAGCTGATTAGCATAAGCATAAAATGTGCTCAAAGTTAAGCATATGCTTAATCATTTTCTTGAATCAAGAATTAATTGCTCCTTCTGACTGCTCTGGGTTCAGCAGTAGCAGTCATTTTTCTCCTTCTTAGCAGCTGGTGCAGTGCTGTGTTTTTGACTTTCAGCCTGGGAGCAATGCTGATAACACCAATATTTTTAGTTCTTGCTCAGTAATGTTTACTCTAAGGACTTTCTCAGTCTCAAACTTTGCCGGGGAGAAGGGGAAGCCAGGAGAAAGCAGAGACAGGACATCTGACCCAGACTAGCCAAAGAGGTATTCCATACCACAGCACGTCACACCCAGTATATAAACTGGGTGGAGTTACCCAGAAGGGCTAGAACACTGCTTAGGTCAGGCTGGGTATCTGTCAGTGGGTGGTGAGGGAGTTGTACTCTCTACCCATGTTATTTCCCTTATCATTATTATTTTTGGTGGTAGCAGTAGCGGTTTGTGCTATACCTCAGTTACTGGACTGTTTTTATCTCAACCTGTGGGGGTTACATTCTTTTCATTCTCCTTCCCCTCCCTGCAGGAGTGGGGGGAGGAAGAGGGGAAGTGAGCAAGTGGCTGCATGGTTATGAGTTACTGGCTGGGCTTAAACCACTACACCAACACTGGTTACAGCCATGGTCTTGCAGTGCACACTGATTCATGACTTTGGCTTCATGAAGTTTATTAAAGAACCAGTGCTAATTTCCCACTTTTTAGAAATGTTTAGGTAAATGAGAGTGGGAATTAATCAATGTACTCCATTTGCCATTGTAAATCTTGGATGCTATCAACAAGGAGTGCCAAAAGATGTGAAATAAAATATTTCATTCCCAAAACCAAATGTGAATGCCTTTGAGAGGAGAGGTCAAGTATAGTGGGGTGTATATTGTGCATGTACATGGATAAGTCATCGGTAGCCAGATTACTTTCCTATATTGATCACATCATACTTTCCTAGCAGGTAGATTATCTAATAAAATAATCACTAAATTAATGTGAGCACACCAGCCTCAAAGGAAGATTAATGATACATAATTTACTTTATGAAAGAAGCAAGCATCCAAAAAATTAGAAAACACACACCACTGTCAAAGCAAATTAAGTATCTCCAGCACTCACCTTACTGAGTAGTTGATAAATGGTTTTCACATTCTTTTGATCAAATCAGAAGTATTTTCTTGTCACCCATCTCACTGTGTAAGCAAAAGTCTGCTGACTTCCCATAAGCATACTATTTACACCAGATTAATTTCAGGAACAAAGTGTTTACATTCACACACACACATGTGCGTACACAGTGAGAGATTGTAAAGAACTAAATAAGTGACAACTAAAACAATAAAGAACTAAAAAAGAGAGATTGTAAAGAACTAATTCCTTTTGTGAGACCTTAAATTAAGACTTATTTGCATGTGTTTGTATGTTTTTTACCAAAATGGAAAATAAATCACCATTTGAAGTCAAGATTTATCTTGAAGATAAAATATGGCATCAAACCTCAACTAACAGCATGCTGTGTGTATCTCCAGAAACAGCCCCGATTCCAGGAGCAAGAGTCTCCCTTTCAGCTCCTTCCTACATCATTGGTCTCATACTGTCATCTTCTTAGGACTACTGGGGATAGACATTTATAAACTTTTTTCCTGAATTATTTTTTCCAAGTCTATATTCACCATTTACATTCATGTAGTACATGATATTTCTACTAACATTTTCAAAAAACCCTGCCAAAAACAGATTACTTCCACCCCTTCTTAATGTTTTTAGTGTTTAGCATCCACAATAGTTATATTTTATCTTTTAAGGCTTGTTTAGTTCTAGATGATTGATTATTACCAATTACACTCCATGGTGCTGTCACAATAGGAAAAGGGTGAACAAAGGTTATAATGAGCACTTTTTCTGAAAGCATTAATCAAATATTAACTAGCCTTCACTACCACTTCAAAAAGGCAAGATCTGTGTCTCAAGTTTTATGTGTGGGAAACTGAGGCATGGACAATGGATGTGCCTTGCCTTCAGTCAAAAAGCAAGTAATTTACAGAATTGCAGACTATCACAGAGATAATTTTTTGGTGTCTGGCAGCACAACTGACACTGAGCTCTGCAGTCACATGGTGAAAGGATAGGGCTGGGCAATCACTGCTTGGCAGGCAAGAGAGATAACAGAAACAGGGTTTTCCGGACAAAGTACTAAGGCTGAGCACTGTTGAAGGAGCACACTTTCTCCTCCTGCTAAGTAGTGAGACAATCAAGAAGGGTAATTTTGGTTCCCTACACAGACTACATCCCTCCTGCTATGCCACAGATTACAGCCATTCCCCAATGGCATCAGCAGCAAGAAATCTGACTTTACAGGGCTCTGCATAGGAAAAGGAGGCAATGGGCCTATGCTGGTTCCCTAACCCAATAACCTGTTTCACCTGGGACTTGAGCCAGGTCTGACAAGCATCAGACAAAGAACAGAGGTGCCATGATCCTACCTGGAATTTTAGGAAGTGGTTGAAATTTCCACCAAAGCAAATAACACCATGAACAGTGTAAAAATTAGGAAGAATGGCTGAATAACTCAGTGACTTGGTAGGGAAAGGATCCCAGACACACAGTTCATATAAACTACTTACAAAAGCTCAATTTGGATGCCCATTATTTGGCATATTTTGCAAAATGTGACCCAACTCAGGCTAATTAATCCTTTGATACAGTTAGTTATGAGGAGGAGTTTCCTGAGCAAAGATTTAAACAATATAGCTGATGGTTTCTGTTTGAGGATCTGTCTGATCAGAAAGCCATCTAAACAAGTAAGCCTTAATGATACATCTATAAAATTCAGAGATAATGCTACTATGTAAGGAAGCACTGAAAGGAACTTAAAAACTAGAAGCAGAGTGGAAGACAAAAACCAAACTCCTCCCTAACAACAGCAACACATGTACAGTCATGTTACAGCTCTGGACAATTTCTTTGATGCAAACAGGAAGAAGCACCATTTTCACAAAAACATATCAGAAGATCACTATAAAAGAAATATAGGGAATTTGATAAACAGTGGCAACACATTCTTGCTTTTTCATCATGAAGATAACATAGAAGCAGAGTTCCACATTCAACAAAGCAAAAGGCTTTGACACATTACCCAGATTACTTCTGCATAGAATGCTTTTATAGCATACGTTTTTTCTGAGTGTAACCATCACAGGTGGCACTTTCATTTGACAAAGACGAATGGCAAAGGGGTTGCACGGAGGAAGGTACAGAAAGCCACACTGTAAAGGGAAAGAAAAGGTGGGAGGAAAAAACTTGGACCTGTTTTCATCATTATGGCTGAATGAGCAATGAGTGATATTACATACATTCAGGCAGGTTCAATCAGCACACTGCATACTTTCACAACCACTGTTCCATCAAGTTGTCCTGCGTTCAGCAGTAGCAGTCATTTTTCTCCTTCTTAGTAGCTGGTGCAGTGCTGTGTTTTTGACTCTCAGCCTGGGAACAGTGCTAATAACACCAATGTTTTTAGTTGTTGCTCAGTAATGTTTACTCTGACCAAGGACTTTCCCAGTCTCATGTTCTGCCAGGGAGGAGGAGAAGCTGGGAGGAAGCAAACACAGGACACCTGACCCAAACTAACCAAAGAGGTATTCCATACCACAGCAAGTCATGCCAAGTATACAAACTGGGGGCAGTTACCCGGAAGGGCTAGAACACTGCTTGTGTTGCACTGGGTATTGGTCTGCAGGTGGTGAGCGGTAGTATTCTCTCCCCTTGTTATTTCCCTTATCATTATTATTATTGGTGGTAGCAGTACTGTTTTGTGTTATACCTTAGTTGCTGGGCTGTTCTTATCTCAACCCATGGGAGTTACATTCTTTTGATTCTCTTACCCATCCTTCTGGATGTGTGGTGGTGAGTGAGACAGCAGCTTCATGGTTCTGAGTTACCAGCTGGGCTTAAACCATGAAACAAGTCGAGGCATTTGAAGTAATAACACATTGTATTGCCTTCTTGCTTGGCTTTGTGTGCAGCTTCTCAGGATACTTACCATTTCTGTGGACAGCAGCTGAATCCACCTGCTTCTGCTAAGTCAGAGTGCCGGGGCCTAAAATTACCCTTTGTGAACGATGGTCCCTATGGCATAGTGGAGTTCACTGCTGACTTACAACCTAATCTGAGAATTGTCAAAACATCAGGGAAAAAAAAAAAAAAAAAAAAAAAGGAAAGAGACAGAAAAAAAGGAACACAAAANAATTACCCTTTGTGAACGATGGTCCCTATGGCATAGTGGAGTTCACTGCTGACTTACAACCTAATCTGAGAATTGTCAAAACATCAGGGAAAAAAAAAAAAAAAAAGAAAATGGAAAGAGACTGAAGATGTGGAAGATGTAAAAAAGCATATTCTCTTCCAGTTAACATGTAAGCCAGTGTGACAGCCTTCATTTGGATTCTAACAAGAATATCACATTGCAAACAGAAAGCCTGCTTTCATTGCAAGTACTTTTCTCCAAAACAAATGATGAAAAGGTGACATCGGACAGTACAAAAATGGAAACTGAGGCACAGTGCCATGCTGGCCACGTAGTCTCTGTATGCCCTGTATACCTTCCAAAAAGCAATGGGCAATGACAGATGAAATAAGGGCAGTCAAACCCAATTCTCAAACACACTACTAAAGCAGAGCCATCTATTGGTACAGAAATTGCACATGAAACCAGCAGACACTGAAGCACAGCTGTTATATTATGAAGGGGCTGTCAATGTCATACTAAAGGAGTACAAAGCTCAAGGGGTATTTGATGACAGCACAGTCAGAAAGGACCACTTTGAGGCACAACCACTGAGATATGCATTCAAATGGCTGTGTACCAGCAATCCATCCTTGAGAACAGAAATAGCAGCTGGACAGAGAAATGCAAATAAAAGTATCACTACTGAACCTTACAACACGTGTGCATCAATCACTTTTTCCACAAGATAAAATTAGGCTCTTCATGATCCTGAATGGCATAAATGTGAATAATGGATCAGATCAGAGGGCAACATGTAGACTGCAATCAGCACCCTTTCAGCTTCCCAGTGATACACTTAATCACCTGTTGTCGGGGTGGTGTACTGGTTTCAGCTGGGATAGAGTTAATTTTCTTCCTAGTAGCTGGTACAGTGCTGTGTTTTGGCTTCAGTCTGAGAACAGTGCCAATAACACACCGATGTTTTCGTTGTTGCTCAGTAGTGCTTCCCTGATAAGGATTTTTCAGTCTCTCATGCTCTGCCAGTGAACAAGGGCACAAGAAGCTGAGAGGGAGCAAAGACAGGATACCTGATCCAAACTAGCCAAAGGGGTATTCTATACCACAGCACGTCATGCTCGGTGTATAAACTGGGGGAAGTTACCTGGAAGGGACCAATTGCTGCTCAAGGACAGACTGGATATCAGTCACTGGGTGGGGAGCAATTGTGTTTTGTATCACTGCTGCTTATTGGAGATTTATTCCTTTTCTCATTTTAGCTGTATAACTGTCTCCTTGTTATTTCCCTTATTACTAGTAGTATTAGTAGCATATTGTACTTTAGTTATTAAACTGTTCTTATCTCAGCTTGTGGGTTTTACATTCTTTTAGTTCTTTTCCCCATCTCACCCCAGAGGAAGTGACAGGGTGGGGAGTTGCTGGCTGGGTTTAAACCACAACAGGTGGTGAGGGTTAAACGCTAATCCTTCCCATTTGGAAGAGTAATGGAAGTCCCTGCATAACAAGAAAAATAATCCAGAAAAGCACAAAGTAACCCAAATGTGTTTCTCTCTGACAGGAAGCCTGTATAATTCCAGTACCCTGTGTGGGTGCTACTGCTGATTCATTGTGTGTATGTATAGATTTAGTGACTAAGTAAAATATCCCTCTATGAAAATACAAGTTTAAGGTGTTATGTCCTTGGGATCTTACCCCAGACAGACATAAAGCATACTGTATATCCACTGACTTCACGGCACATTTTGGCACTTCCCAGAATGGCTTCCATTGATAAGCACCCACAGGGCCATGAAAACATTACATGTCTAAAGTGTTCCAAGTCCAGCAGTTTCTGACTGTGGAACTGCCGAGACTAAGCTTACTACTGTCTGCCAGCTTTGTCTCATTACCTATCCTGTATAATCTCTGCTGTGAGCTAGCAATAAGCAGTCTTTCTTATTATCATCACAATGTTCACATAATTAAGTTGTTCTCAAATTGTAGGCTATAACAGCTTACAGGCTGAGATGAAATTGTTGTGACAATTTAGAAATGCTTATTCTCTCTAACCACTTTATAGGAAAAGATACCTCCCAAGAAAAAAATGCTCTAGTTCATTAAAAGTCATGTTATAACTATGTATCTTCACTGAACTGCTCATCAAAGTTAGGTGAATTTTAGGAAATCTTTGGGAGTATATTTATCACTAGTGAAAAAAGGGTTACCCAAAGAAATGTGGAGCTCTAGACACAGGTTCAGTTTTGGAAAGAAACTGGCCACTCTTCTCACAAGTTGTAAAAATCAGGTTTTGCTCTCTGCTAAATGAGCTTTATAGAGAAAACCTAAAGCTCATCTGAAGTCTTAGCTAATGATGAGATTTTTACATTCCTGTCATTATTTTTTTTTTTTGCATCCAGTAGCTTTTTTTTTCCCTTACATTTCACTCAACTTTTGTTTTGGCTTGGTTTTTTGGGTGGGGTGGTTGGGGGAGGGGGTTTGTTGATGGTTTTGTTTTTTGGTTTTTAGGGGTTTTGTGGGGTTTTGGTGTGGTTTTGTTTTGTTTTTACTGTGCCACTCAATTATATCCAGCATTAATCAGAAATTCAGTGGGACAGATACAAGTATCTCATTTTCCCTGAGGGGCAGAATGCATATCAGTGTGTAAATTTATAGGTTACATACTCTTGGAGTAAAATATACTTTACTCAGGTAGGGACAGACTGGAAAAAGGTCCAGCACCATGTGTCTGGATTTGGAGGTGGACCACTGGCCTACTGAAGCAGCAAAAAAGTCTTCTGTGGCAAGCGGTTTTTCATTGGCAGCAAAACAAGACTTGCTGCTAGACTCAGGCCAGATTCAGCACTCTGCAAAGCTATGGTACAAACTGTTTCCTTCTCCTTTTCTCATCTTCCTGATCCTTTTCTCTGCCATTTATACAATGAAAGGTTGGAGGCGACAAGAGTATCATTCTATAACAGCATTAGAAATAAGAGACTTTGGAGAAAGAATCAGTAGTAGGACAAGCTATGCCTTTGAGTGTTACACATAAAAACTACATTAAAAACAGCAAGAAGGGAAAACAGAAAAAATTTCTACATCTTCCATTTTTTTTCAGACAAAGAAATAATCTAACAGGATTTTCAATGATTATTGAAGAGGTTAGAATTGCCTTCCCGAAGCTTCTCGGAGTACTAAATTACAAATGATCTTTAATGCTTCCATCTGAAGGTGATTTACCCCATTTCACTATTAGTGTCTATGATTACTCTTTATAAATATTGGGTCAATCTTCTACTAATCCATGTTGTTCCCCTGGGGATTGGGCTGGTTCAGAACCCCAGCAAGTCCTCCCTTCTAAAGTAACAACAATCCAGCTGAGAGCAACTGTTCTGTGCATTCCACCCCTTGCTGTCCTTTGCTAACACCCAGGAAAGAAATAGGAATAAGGTCAGGTTTGCTAACCTTTCCCCAGCTCTCAATAGGGCCAGAGACATCTAACTCCTCCTTGGATCTATCCTCAGCTTTAAAGCTGTAGATCGTTGGAGGAGATACATTTGAGATTTTATGGCATATCAAAATGCTATCTCTTTTTTTTTTTTTTCCCCATATCAAAACCACAAAAATATGAAAGAAAAGGGTAAGGAACTAATTTAATGTATAATATAAAACTAAAAGGACCAGATTTTTAAAAGAAGCTTTCTCAATCAGCTTTCCTCATATAAGCCCCTTTCTGTGTAATCTTCCCAATGCAATTCCTTCCATGAAAATCAAAGTGCCTTTTAAGATGAGGAAGTCAGTCCAAGCAAATAAAAGACCCTCCTCTAGTTTTAGGAGAAGATTAACTAAGAAAAGTTGGGATATGATACAAAAAAAAAGATAACATGATTCTACCCTGAGTTCCCTTGCTTCTGCTTTCACCAGGCAACTAACACTCCCACACTTTCTTTGAGAAGGGTAATCACAAAGGCAGACATTAAACAACACTGGAGATACCTATATGCTAAATATAAAAGAGAAAAAAGAAAACTTTAAAGGAGTAGATTCACAAGTAGGATTTTTGTCATTGTTATAGTCTCTAACTTTTTAAGCACTCTTTTATATTGTGTCTTAAAGACAAAGATCCTCACATAATGTGCTGAAGATGGGGATGGCCATTTAGAGAGAAAACCAGGTTTATAATCTGGACTTTTGTCAGCATAATGGAGCTTACATCACTTTGTATACTCTGAAATCTTTGATGCTCACATTACTGAAAAGTGTGAAATATCAGTGATGATGTTTGCCAGCAGTTCTTCCATAATTCAAGTCCTTAGCTAGTACTGGAAACCACTCCTACCGCCTTCAAAACCAAGTTTTATTTCAGCCTTCCTCACTCATTTGGCTCTTGTACTGCACACAGAGAGTGAGCTAGCTAGCATGTTGAAATGCCCCCTTGTATGGAGAGCATGAGGGTGTCATGAGAGAGGTACCTCTATTTTTTCCATAAAACCCCAAAATAGCCTTTCATGGTAGATAATGAAAACTAAAATTGCAATGACTAAGAAGAGTAACATGATTATCAGCATTTTGTAATTGTGAAACTTAAGCTGCATTAAACTAAAAGAGTTTTATCTCAGAGCTGAAACAAAATTAACTCAGAGCAAAAAAATACCAGTTCATAAAGCTCAACTATATTCCCAGGCTCATATCTGCAATGTTATTTTTCCTGTAGAGCTGCTTCTTTGATGAAATTATACTTGTGCAAATCTTATCTTCCTATACTGTCCTGGTGTATATTATAGTTGACACAGTGCTGCTTTACCCAGTTTGATACTGAAGATACATTTTTACAGCTTCAGTTAACATGGATTATCAAATGTGCATATTTTCAGAGCAGGACTGACTTTTGCATACTCACATTATTTTTTTATTGTGTCACTAACCTTTATGCTTTTTAGTATCTTACATTAGGCACATAAACCACATTTTTCAGATATTAAAAGATGCCTACAGGAGAAGGAAGAACAAACCTTTAATCCATGCAGTAGTGTCTCAGTTTGTGTAAAATAACTTGAGTGCATATTAATCAGAAAGAGTAAATTCAGCAACTGTTCTTAATGAAGGGAATGCTGAAGCAAAGCTAGGAATAAAACTTACATTTCTTACCTTTCATGTAGGCTGTTAACAAGGTTGCAATAACTTACATTTAGTATAATTAAATCTTGTTATCTCCTGCAATTTCAACTAGGCAAGGTATCCAGCTGTTCACAGCCTATTTGTACCTTTTCAGGAAAGAAAATAACATCTCAGATATATAATTAGCCATGATGTCCTACACAGATATCACCTGCAAGGCTGTGACTGAATCCCAGTCTTGGAAGTGTTAGCATCCCATAGGATTGATACTTCATAGAAACCTGTGCATTTCACATGTAACTGACTTCACCTGTGCTTAGCTGTCCTTTGATTTCTACTTCTTATGGTATGGAACTGCTGTGCATTAAAGAAATGAATAAGGTAGGTCTGGGCACCTCTGGATATCCTCTCAGTTTGGTAGTCAGTTCCCTTAAAACATTTGTTAAGGTGCTATCACTTTGTAGCACCTGGAGATTAATCATGTACCTGCTTAAGGTAATGTCATTTCATTAAGGTTTCACACTAATAGAAAGGGATGCAGTAAGAAATAATAAGAAAATACTATGTACTCTAAATACATGATTTTACAAAGAATGATGTCTCTATCTGAAGAGGATGAGATGTAATATTTTGTGTCAATGTAGTGTAAAATTAAAGGGATCATTAAGATAGATTTTTCAGACTCCCTTCCACCAAAAGGACAAATTCTTACCCATTAACCCCAACATGGAGCAACATGTCTTGTGACTGACTAGGATATATCATTCAGCAACACTTTTTATAGTCTGAACAACTTTAAGATACAGAAAATAAAAGACTTTTAAAAGGTTTGGCTAGCCTACACCCACCTATGGGAAAGTCTCATTTAGCAAGTACAGAGAAAAAGTTTATTACCTTGTATTCATTAATAACCAGTTAACGTCAGTCAGTTTGTACATACAGTAAGACTGAGCCTGGATACTTCCCAGGCATTTGTTCTAAAATGTAAACCACAAATGCTCTGGCAATCATCTGACTCCAGCAAACACTGGTATATGCAAATTTGTTGTTCTCTTCATCCTATCCAAATCTTTGTCCTGCTAGCAATTTTTAATTCTTTCTTTATTGTTATTAGAACATATCTTACTACGCCTCAAACATTAACTTTCATGTACTTCTTCCTCTTTTCTCCCTTTTTTCCTTTCTAGGCTTTGTTCACTTAGATCTTTCCTGGTACACACATCCAATAAAATTGTACTTCCTCCACAATGCTTTACCAGCCTATTGATGAAGCCTCACAAATTTACCCTCCTTACCACCTTATTTATAAATTCTGTTTCTCCAATACAGTATCTGCTACTCCAACTCCAACCTCTTTCCCAACAAGTCCTCAAGAAAGAAGTCTCCTTGCTTTTAAAAATTCAGATCATGTTCTTTTTATGTCTCTCTGGGTTTCATTCTGGCTGAACATGAAAACAATTCTTCTGCAAGTATTTAATAATCTGTCTTTCTACTTATATTAGCTTTCAACATAACTGACAGCTCTATTCTGTTAAATCTCTCTTCAGCAGTGCCATCATCTCGATTTCATTCCAGAATAATTCTCTTTCCCTTATTCTTAGCCAGTATCTCTCTCTCCCTCTGCTTTCCTCCATCTGCACGCTAATTCTTTCATTGGTTCAAGTTCCCACAGCTTTAGTACTGTTCCTTAATACTTATTATCATAGAATTGTAGAATAGTAAGGGTTGGAAAGGACCTTAAGATCACCTAGTTCCAAGCCCCCTGCAATGGGCAGGGACACCTCACACTAAACTATATCACCCAAGGCTCTGTCCAACCTGGCCTCGAACACTGCCAGGGATGGAGCATTCACAACTTCCTTGGGCAACCCATTCACACTTTCTCATTCCTTTCTATTTTTACTATTGAATGTCATAAAAATCCCAGACGATTGTAATGCTAACCTGTGACCAGTTTTGAAACAGGAGTCCTTTGTTATCCACATCTCCTTTTGTCTGGATGACTTGGCTAGTCATATTGGTTAGGATAGTAAGAATTTTGAACACATACCCAATTTAAAAGCATTGTCTGATAGCCAAATCTAGGGTACACCAGTCTTTAGTTGTTTTTTTCTCCAGGGCAATTGCTGTGAAACTTTTAATGCATTTTTGGCATCCCTCTGCAATGTTTTCCATTAAGCTGCAGACAAATATTCTTCTCCAAAGCAGCCTGCAATATATCCAGCTAGTCACACTATTTTAATTGACAGATCTCCATAGTTTGTAAGGATCTTCATTAAGCTTTTCTGGTCTTCTACTGTCTGCATAAAGTGGGCATTATCCATTGCATTATTATTCTTTGACTGCCTGTTCTCCAGCCTCTGGGTATCTCTAATTACTTCCCTGTTTATTCTGTCCATGTTACTTTGCAGTATTAGCTTCCTTTCATTTAAACAGTAGTTGAAAGACATTTACGGGCACTTGGGCAAGATCTTCACATTCCCTGCTGCTCTCCATGACATATATTCTACAAGTTTCTTCATTTCCATTGCATGATTGATGTAAGGGTTGATTCTGAAATTTTATGCGGCTGTTGCAAATCTGTCACTGTGATATTCTTTGAATATCACCCCATTGGTTTCTGATAACATTTTCTTTATTAACTTTGTATCCCCTCATCTGAACTACTGAGTCCTCTTCTTCTGTCTTCATCAAATCCCGGCTTCCCACTGCTGTGTTAGGATTTTCCTTTACACAAAATCATCTTCAGAATTTTTAATTCCTTTCTTGCTCATCTTAGAGTCCAGTCCAGAGTCAGAGTGGAATCAACATAGAAATTGTTTCAGCAAAAGTTTTTTCCACTGAAAAAAGAGACAATTAATAAAAAGCAACTTCTCACAGCAATCAATTAGTGCCACAATGATACTTCCGTGAAGAAAAACATCTTGCAGATCCAGAATGGAATTTCTATTTGAAACTAATTTCACAGAGGACATCAGTGTGGCCTGTTATTCAATTAAAAAACCTGTTTAAACCCTTGCACCTTCTGATTTTTTTAAACCTTATGTGATCAGATCTTACTGAAACATTTTTTACTTCCGTTGCTTATAGCTTTGTCTTTCTCAGTGCCTTGTTGCTTATTTCTTAACTCAGTGAAAAGTTTTGGTGTTCTCTTTGTGTGACAGATGCAGTCCTAAACACAGGTTGATTGTATTCCCTTTCTGGGGGGCAACATTCTGATTAGAAGAGCAACCACACACAGAGACAAATGTGAATTTTTTCTCTACCTCACTGTAAACAGACTTTCACTACAGTAAATACAAAATCCACTGCATGCAGACTGTAGGAAAATACAGAACACAAATGAGTATTTCTAACTTTCAGGGAGATTCCAGCAGGGAATTGGCAAGTGAAAGATTTCAGGCAGTACATCTTATTACATGGGTGGTCGAGTTATTGGACTTTATTGACAAAGGGCTGTATTTTCCAGCAAGACGGAGCTTCATTAAAATTCTGTAGAGACTGAAAATTCAATAATCTCTCTCACAAAGCACTGCATGAGTAGGGCTGATTAGGCAATTTCTCTCTCATTCCATTTCTTTTGCTGAAAGTGTTGTTACTTCTTGTTGGTACAGAAAGACAATCATTAAATGAGTATTCGCTATAGTTGATTAAGCAGAAAGTTTTAAAGGTGCATTGGCTCCCTTTCTCAAGGCTTAATTGAGGCCTTAAAAATATTTCAGTAACAACAACAACAACACTCATTCTAGGTTGAATTATTTAAAATTTGGATCTGATTAATCCATTCATTGTATCCATCTGCTTTCATAGCTACTTGTACACATGCAGCCAGGTCTGCCTGGTGTTGAAAGAGTGTGTAAATTGCTTTCTAATTTCTTTCCCTGTAGTTCACAACTTATTTGTTCTCATTGGGCTTCAGATTAAGAGACCCCATAAGAACAAAACTGCAGGATCAGACTGAAGATCCATCTAGCTGATTATTTTTTTCTGGCAATGGCTATAAGTAGTTAGATAGAGCAGCATAGCAAGCTTACTGTTATACTTCCCCTGGGAAAGCTATGGGCTTCAGCAATCCATAGCTTAGGGACTTCTGGACACAGAGGTCGTATCCTTGTATTTAAGAACTGTTAGCAGATTTTTCTTCTGTGACTTTGTTTATTTGAATGTTCACCCCCACCTTCCCACTCCTACACTCTCCTGCGACTGTGCAACATTATGGTAGCCTGCTGCTTGCAGGAACAATTTCCAGTAAGCAAAGCCAAGTTTGATAATAGGAGACCCTACAAGTCTGCCCTTAAGGGCTTGTTCACAGTAATAACAGAAACAATTTCCTCCATATTTTTGTGAATTGGAACAGGAGCTTCACAGAACTTCTTTTATGCAAAGAGAGATGATGAAAAAGGCACAAACACTACAAGACCGACCCCTATGAAAAGAATTATAGGATTTATATTCCTGACCATTCCTCTGCTCCTCTCTCTCTGCTCTTGATCAGTTCTGTATTACTGCTTGCTCTTTTTCCTAAGGCAGTTCAGCTGCATCCAAAATATAAGGATATATAAGACCAAAGCCTATGTTGATGCATTTGCTCAATAGCACTCGTTATCTAACCTAGTTCGCATCCTAGAACTGTTTTGCCCTCAAAAATAAGGTGAGGAATCTGTTGCTGTTATTCAGTACCTTCTGCTGCACAGGTTTTGGAATACACATCAAGCTGTGTTAAAAAAAAAAAAAAAAAAAAAAAAAAAAAAAAAAAAAAAAA
>NDXB01012015.1:90375-101687 GCA_002631895.1 Agapornis roseicollis
TTTTTTTTTTTTTTTTTTTTTTTCCATTTAACTGAAAATAGGACCTTTGTTGTTAGAAACAGAAAGCAGGAAGGACAAAATTGCTTCAGTCATCAGAAGAACCAGTGTGAGAGATGTTTACCTGAACTTAACCTAAATTCCTGAGGATACCCACCAGTATTTCCTGGAGGATGGTTTGGTAATCAATTTAACTTTGTGTTGCTGAGCATGAGCCATTGGAAATCACGACAATCTGTATCATCCTTCAGGTTAAAGTAAGAAGAAGGGAGGGCATGGAAGAAAAATCTAATATGCCTTTGCAGACCCCATTTTTGAGCACAGAAAAAGGCCTGCCACACACTTAAAACAAAATGGCATCTCCTGAGGGTGTCCTGGTTTTCAGTCTATTTGGCTGTTGCAACCCAGCTCTATGCCAGTCTACTGCTCTGCTGTTGAATTCTTCTTTGTCACATTGCCTGATTGGAAGGACAGACATAAGTATGCTATTTTTATATTTTATGTTATCTGTCCCTTAATCTGTCTTATTTTAGGCCACTGGAACCATCAGTGGGGTCCTATTGATGCTATAAATGCTGACAAACCAGCACTCTTACCCCTCACTCCAGCACTCAAAGTGGGAATCTGTCACTGAGAAAGTAATCTTGAACTTGTTAGCAATTGGTATGCCAGCACTTGATAGCTTCCAATCTGTATTTTTGCACAAAGTTGTACAAAGGCATAGCTCCTGCCTTCAAAATGAACGGAATGAATGAAAACTATGAACAATCTGGTGTTTCAAGATGTAATCACTGCTATTCAATCATACTGTATTCCTGCTTGCCTTCCAGTGAATCTGTGCACACTGACCCACTCTCAAGAAATGCTGAAAGTTTTCCCATATGAGAATTATTTATGATGTCACTGCAGGCAGAAGGTCTATACTCATCTTTAACACTTCCTGAGTGAGTAATCTAGCCGTGAAACAAAGGTGGTTGCTCCTCCTTCAAAGATGTTTTATGAGAAAATAGCAGCATTTACACACAAAATACAGACCAGGCATTTATGTGCCAGAAGCAGTTTCAGAATCCTAATCCTATTTTAGAATGTCACCTCTGAGATCACTCTCTAAATCTAGGCAATATAGAGAATGTAAGATTCCCAGGTCTCATCAGCATTGCCAGTTGGCTGGATTAGGCTTTCTCACATCCCATCCATTTGGTGTGACTGCTATTCTTAGCTAAATTCATTACGTAATAATCAGAAGTCAGCCCTGTGCATTCCTGTGCTGTAACCAAGCTCCTGAATTCTGAGGGGGTGGGGGTGAAAATTGCTGTGCTGAATATCATGATGCCTAAATCCTTTTCTGGATTGGTCCTGAGAAAGTATGGCTTTGGATTCCCTTCTCAAAGAGGACTTTGTCACACTTGACCAGGAGTTAAGCTTGATATTTTTTGTACTCTGGCTGGACATTGACATGCAAGCTCTATGACAAACATTTGTTCAATATTTTGCTCAAGTCCAAGTGCTCAGTTACACCTCAAGTTTCCCTTTGCTCATTCCTTCTGCTTATTCCACATGTTGGGTTTCCAGGGTAGGAGTGAGCAGGCAGCTTTGCTTCTGTCTGCCGCACAAACACCAAAGAGGACAGGAAGAAAAGTCATAAAACCCAAGTGAAGGGGAACACGTTATTCATCTATGAATAAAAACCAGGTCTTTCAATGTCAAATTGCATCAGCAGAGATGCTTGAAAGTTGGCAGAAGAGAGGCATTCACAGGCTGCATGCAGGGCTAAGTTTATTTTATTTCAGCTACTGGTTGTTACAAGTCAAAATAATTTGTGGTGGAGGTCTCAGAGAAAGCAGAGACAATATTCCCTTGCCTATTTACAAACTTCAGCTGCCTCTTAGCAAGATGCCCTGCAGTGCATCTTCATCAAACACTTTTTAGATTCCTGTCTCATCTATCCTAAATATCTCATCTTGAAAGTATGCTCAGCCACCTGGAGGACCTATTCCATATAGGCTTTTGACTACACATTGCGCCAGCAACTCATGTAATTGAAACCCTCTGTAATTAAGTGCTCTGCCTTTCTCTGAGCCATGTCAGTGATAGAAGTGCCACTGAGATTCAGATCCTTCATTACATGCTACCTTCTTCACAGGCTCTCTGAGGCTAACCTATATCCATTCTCATGTCAGGAATCCCATGACATGAAGCTCCTCTTCACAGAAGAGAGGATAGTGTCTTGGGGTATCAAGTTGTCATTTTGTCCCACTGCATGGTCAGGCTTTGGTCTCCATTTCTAATTTGATTTCCAGAAAGATCCTCTTTAAAAGGGCTGAAATAAAAAAGCAGGCTCACGGATGAGACTGGAAGACCTGGGTATTCAGTTTCTGCTCCATCTTTGTTGCCATCTCCTTTCCCTCCATGTTTTTCTGCCTTCTTTCCTTTTGTCACACATAGTTTGCCCAGCAGGAAAGGAGAACATTTGACAGATGGAGGCCTAGCTTGTATTCTAGTCTTTTCTTCTAGGTGCTACCACACTCTGCTATTAATATGCAAGTGAAGCAAGTCTGGAGTTTCATAAGTTCATCTCACCAAGGGTAAAGAAAGTAAGTTGGTAACTAAGACATTAACTCCCTTTGGCTGTTACTAAACTCTTCCTGGCAGCAATGAGAAAGAGCCAAGAAAAGTCCTTGGGGGGAAAAAACCAAAAAACGAACAAACCAAAAAACCCCAAATGTCTGGTCATAATTACAATGTAGGTGCCTAATCTGTCACATGAGAATCAGAGAAGAAATCTAAGTGATTGAACTCACTCCTGGAAAAATGAGACCCAAGTTTGCAAATTGACTACAGAATCATTGGGCCATAATAAGAAACAACAACTATAATTCAAATTAAAACACACATCTTTCTCCCCTCTGAGTTGCCTTGCCTTTTGCTTTACAGCTTTTAGGAGTCAACTGTCTGCCTCTATCAGTTAATGACCATTGAGCAGCTTACCCCTCCATCTCCTAAGACCTTTCAAACCTAGAATCACTTTTTGTCTATAGCTGTCCAATTGATGCCCAGAAGGGTAGAAATCATTACAGATTTCAATCACATGCAACTTTAAACTGCTTGGGCAGGAAATCACCAGTTGCTTGTTCACCTGGCAGTGTTTTTCTCATCCATACTGAGTTCCAGGAATTGCAGAGGGACAAGGTACCACAATGCTGTAAAGTGCATAGGAAACAGTAATAAAGGCTGCTGCCTTCTACCCAAAAGGGAGATGTATGTCAGTGATGAATCTAGTAATCCTTACATACACAGCAAAAAATCCTCTCTGCTACTGCACCAGGTATGAGTAGCAGCACTTCAAAACAGGCTTTTATAAAGGTAAAAGATGAGAAGGAAATCCCTTTTATGCAAGATTGTTATGGACCACTGCTAGCTATAAAGATGCATAGCAACTGCTAAATCCACTCAGGGCCTGATGCATCAACTGTATCTGCATACTGATCTTGGCCCAATCTCCAGCTTCTGTAGCATGTGGGTGCCAAGACTGCACCTGCAATTCTCATTCTCTATAGCCTCACCCTTACAAGCTCTAGCAGGAGTGTTGCAAGAAATTTACATCATGGTTGTATTAAGGTCCCCTTCATATAAAGAAAGCCACAGGGCTCTGGGGCTAGATGTTTGTGTATTTACACTCTGGTTCATCTACCTTAGTACTTAATTGTTTTTCACAAATTAAAACAGAGGAGACAAATTCAGTTAATGAATAAACTGTTCCCATTGTTAATTAATCAGTGGCAGAATAATGATTCAAAATCAGAGCTGCTCTGTTCTAGCCCTTCTCAAAAGGAGATCAGCTCACTTCCTCCCAAGCACTTGAGAAAGCTTGCATTCAGAAGTTGCCTAGCAAGTTAGCCAGCACAGGCTGCGATACAGAGTGTGCTGCCACAAACGTCTTCCTGACGCATTCCCGCTCTAGTTCCCTCGTCACTAGCTCTGGGTATGTGACACTGCAAACAAGGAGCATCTCCCAGGTAATCAGGGCTTTAAACAGCTAGGACCAAGTTTTGGCCCCAGGTCCTGGCACACCACCCAGATCACAGAAAGCCATTGTGCAGTGCTCCTGGTGTGACATGCTTAACAAGCACACCACTTGTTCCACCCTGCAGTCTCAAGGCTTAGCTTCATTTGTTAGACCTATTAGTCTAGCTCCAGTAGTTAGTGCGGGACACATTCAGGCTGTTGCACTGTTATTATTTTCTAGAAAGAATTAGCTGGAAACTATTTCCCAAATCAAATTATATCAGATGTAAGACTATATGGATAATTCAAGTACTGTAGAGCAGCCAGTCAAATTGCAGGGCAGTAGAGAAAAGAGTGTCATTGGTGAGAAGGAACAGCTCACCTTCATCAAGACCAGTTTGGATAGCACCTACTGTAGGCCTGCCAGCTGCTCACATTTCTCTGTCACAGGTTCACCTGTGGCCTCACAGGCAGGAGGGCTGGCTTTGCACATGGTCAGAACATTTTGCTTTGTTTGAGTACTCGGACGTACGTTGACCTGGAGTTTTACAACGAACTCCAAGCACATTTATCCAGAACACTGGGAGACTGGGGGCTGGAAGACTATTCCAGGAGCTGAACTGACTAAAGTGAATGTCCTCATCATTTGTGCCTTAATCAGTTTAGTCATCGTGACACCAGGGCATTACAAAAATATCACCTGCTTCCAGGCTTATCAATACTTTTATAAGGTTTTTGTACATTGACCTTTTAACAGACAGTGATCTGCCCTGATGAAAAAAAATGGCATTTTATCACATAAAAAAAAAAAAAGTTTTGTCATGGTATTACTACATTCCATAGAGAACAGAAAAACTAAAGAAAGGAAGGTCATAACAAGTGTGCTAATATAAGGGTGAAAGGAGTGAATACGGAGCTAAAGAAAATCTGGAAATAAAATTTCCAGGGAGATTTACAATCCTGCAAGTGTTTCCTGTGTGCAGTGAGACAGTGCTGAAGCATCCACAGAAAATAGGAGCTCTTTCCCATAGGCTGCAGCAGAAAATGGTTATAGTCCAAGTGTAGGTACTGAGAAGAATGGCATGAGAGGAAACAGGGAAATCTGCAGGACAGAGGTGAACAAAAAAGATCTAAAAGAAAGATGAGCGAGGGCAAACTTGAGAGGTGCCCTAGTCAGTGGATGTTAAAGAAATCAGGGGCAGGAGTGATATGGGGAGGGCAAACTCATTTAGGAATGCCCATGTTTTGGAGACCAGGTGCACAATGAATAGTTAAAGGCCTGGGATGCCAGTGAATTAGACAGTTTCTGAAGAAGCAGCAGCAGGAAGTTTATGTGGGAAATAAGTAGCAGACAACCTCTTCAGAGACAAATATCCTGTTTTCTTACAAGCTTTCCTAGTTATGAAACAGAAAGAATCCAAATAAATCCCATATAACGAAGTCATCAGATTATTATTTTTAAGTAAACAAAATGTTCTTTCAAGTTCTGTGAGAGGCATTAGAGGATTTTAAAATAAGAAAAATTAACACCACATTTCCCACAACTGAGCTTGCAGACCACAAGGGTTTTACTGCCCACTCTGGCTTCCATTGTTTTGTTACTTGTGCTCCACATCAGAAACAATGAGAACTTTTTTTTTTATTCTGTTAAGAAACATCTTTCAAATTGAGCTGTAAACCACTCCTGATGCATGTGAGAGTGGATGTGTGGGGGTGTGTGAGCTAAGCTTGTTTGTGAGAGAGGAAGACTGGATACATGTGTGGTAGGGGAAAAATGAGAGCTAAGAAGAAAGAAAATCCAGTCTAGGGTGGAATGAAGCAGTGAAAAATGAGTTGTGAAATAGGATTATAAAAAGATGAGGTTATTTGTGTGATTTTAGACCAGTTGGGGAAGTGGGAAACCTAGAAATTCAGTTAATAGTGAGGCAATACAGAGTTGATTAAATACTCTTGGTTGTTTAGCTATTTGTTTTAAATCTCCAAGCAACAAGGCAGAGAAGATTTACAAAAGCTATAGGAGGAAAAAGTTTCATGGCATTGTGATGGGCTTCTTTCCACAAGCTTTGCTCATGTTGTAAGGTTTTATATTGCAACAGCTGGAATGCGTATTTTCACCATTCCTTCTTTAACAAAAAAAACAGGGATATTAGTGGTACCTGGTGCAGATCACAACAGCTCAGGGTAACTAATCAACTGCTACTATGTCAGAAAGAAAAGATCCACAGTCACAAAATGCTAGGAATTTTTTCCCCTCTTTCAACTAAAGCAGTGCCATGTACTGATTCCTTCTGGCAGTTTCTGTACTACAAGGTTTTCTTTTAAGATCATATTTCCTTTTCAAGTGGTGATTTGGACAATTACTTAAAATCCTGAAGCTAATTCAAATATTTAATTTTCATCTAGTGTCGGTGAATGATAGCAGAGCTCAGCAGGTACTCAACATGAACAAACTGAGATTTGGATAACAAATGCTTGTATGTTCTCCAGATAGCCATAGATACAGTCATACTTTAATGTAAAAGCTAGAGGAACACTCCCCTTGAGATCCATTTTGTCCTTGCTCCCTTCCCAAGGCTGCCAATAGCGCTAGTGGTTACATGCAATGCACACACTTGACTCCCCTGAGCTGAATCCCACCACGTGGCATGCAGCAGACACTTAAGACCAATCTGTTCTCACTGCTGGGATAGCACAGAGCTGAAATACTCACCTACAGGATAAGAAGTAAGTATTCCATTTCCAGTCCTGCAAAGCCATCCAATTACTCACCATGTAATTACTTGGTAGTCAGTAAATAAAGTTCACATGATCAGAAAAATACTGCTTTGTTAGGGAAAGGAGGAACGGGGTAGATGGAAAATTAGGGGGTTCTTTTCCAGTACAGAAAAATATTAGTTTCAAAGTTTGTATTCATATTTCTTCTTAAATTCAGGGATGTTCTTCCGGACCAATTTCTAGTTTTAAACTGCTGGATGACTTAGCATCTAAAAAAAGCCTTACATTTGGGCAGTGTGTCTCAAGTCCTTTTAAACTAATTCAGCCTGCAGCTTCCAGAAGCTAGGCCACATAGGATTTGCTACACGTGCTGTTAGCAACTGGCAGTATGTAAGGGAATAGAAGTATTATATAAAATCCTGGTAATGCCCAAAACCTGCCTGCCAGCTTTAGTAATTTAAATTTAAAATAAAAAATAAAAAATGAATTACCTAAGTCTAGCAAACCTGCTGGCAATCCAAAGCTGGAAGAGACCCAAATTTACCTTCTGCCCTGTGTTTAAAGCCAGTATTTGAGGACAACTGAAATAATAAAATTAAGCAGCACTCTGGTATTTGAGGAACTTTAGTTCTATTGCCCCCACTAGATACAGTGCAGAAAAGTCTAATGCCTGACACTATAAAAGATGCAAATGATTTAGTAGACACATAGGAAAACCAAGTGGGATTTTTAGCTTTATAATATAATGATGTATAACTGCTTCGTACATGACAGAGGGAGAAGTGATGCAACTTTCATTCAGGGTCAGGTAGGTTCAGGGATCTGAAAAACTAGTGTAGGTTCAGATAGCTATAAGGATATGTGGAAATATTGTTTTAGCAGAGGGGGTGACAAAAAGGTTTTGTAAGGATTTGTTTCCAGGAAATCCTACCTATTTACATGTGAATGTACTCACAGTGATATGCTAAAGAAAGAAGACTGGACTCCTGAGTTTGTGTTCAGAACAGGTACATAGGCCCTGCAGACCACTTCGCTGCCTCAGCTGGTTTTCTCCCTAGCCCCCTTTCTGCTACTGCAGTGAGAAAAACTTTAAAAGGCAATGGAGAAGAGGAGAACAAACACCAAGAGTGTAGGCAGATTCTTTAAATAGATTTTACTGATGGAACCTACAGATATATAGTTAGTTTTCTGGTGTATTTCTAATCTAATGTTGAGCATCTTAAAGAGCTAAGATTTTACAACTATATTGCAACTCATCTAAACACATTTGAATTCCAGGATTTTTCATATGATGTCCCATTTCAGTTTTCCTTTGCTTAAATTTATCCTGCCTACCACCCTAAATATTTCCTTTCCCCTTTCCCCTCTCTCCTTGGTATTTATATCACACAGTTTTTCAGACTGTTATATCTTTCCATGTCAGCATTCCTAAACTAAACCAGATTTAGAACCTTTCATAAATGAAACCCAACACAATAAATACACATCTTAAAGGTGGGTCTTTTCTCAGAGCTGTACTTGAGTTGTAAAACCCACAGCCCAGGACTTCCCAAATCAGGTGGATCAACTGTGACAAACTCTTAGCTGTGCATTTCCTACTTTGTTTCTCTCATTAAAATATACATTAATAAACTGATGCTGAGACTCTACACACAGCAGATCACAGAGTTTGACCAGTAAAAGAAAAGGCAGAAGCTGCAATTTGAACACACAAATCTGAACATGTTTTTACTTTCTGATTTCTTTTACATCTCTTGGACAACAGAGAAATACTTTTCTATTACAGAAAAACAGAGATGTGTAGTACTATAAAAATTTGCTGCTCTGTAAATCTGCTGCTCTTCCTATAAGGGGAAGGCAGGAGAGTCTTTGCATGTTCTAGCCTGCAATAGCATATTTATTACATAGACTCTTGGGGTGAAGAAGCTGGCATGCCTCAAACATATCCTACTTGTCTGAGTATCACAGTAGTGGAAAGAGGTATCCTGTGCTCCAGGCTTCTGTACTACAATTACTTACAAACTATGCATGGACACCAATTACTTTGGCCCAGAGCTATTCAACTTTCCAGGCTAAGCAACCACCTACTGTCTAAAAGCACCTACAGAAATCAAATACACAGCTGTCTCTTTGCAGGTCTTGACTCCAGGCTGGAAAACAGCATGTCCACCCTTGAGCTTTCAAGGTGGTCTGTGGGAAAATAGGGTGGAGAAATAAAGGGAAGGCATGGAAATTATTTTGCAAAGCAGTACAATTCTCTAATTACTCACGAGTTAAGAGATGAAATGTAATTTAATTACTGCAAATAACTTGCTGTTTAACCTTGAAAAGGCCCTGGGGAGTGATTCTGTGCAAAGCTTTTTCTGTGAACACATTAGGCTAATGCAAAGCAAGAGTCACCTAGATTTTTGAAGGCCTTTCAGGAACATTCTAAACCCAACCACCAGACTATGTCTCAGAGTACCCCGCTTAATAAATTGTTATGTGAGAGGTAGTCATTTAACTGTAGCCACATTACTGAGTCTCCTCATGTGATACTGTTTCCAAATTTAAGTACCAGCTGCAGAGAAATCATACCCCAAATCTGAGAGCCCTTTCCCACTATCCTATTGTCCCTGCACAGCACATTACAACTGTTGCAATAACCCTGAGAGCAAAGCCAACAAGTCTGTGATACACCCCAGGCTCTGACCATCACAGCTTTAAGCACAATTCTGAGAGTAATCTGGAGCGTAGGGATGATAAGTGACTGTCATCTTTGTTGTGGGATATTTGAGTCTCTTTATGCTTGAATGCCAAATGTTTTTTTTAAGACTGTTATTTTAGCTCCCTTTACGGTACAGAAGGGATCATCAACACTGAAAGTAGCAAATTACTTGAGCCAGAGGCTAGAAAAAAAAATCTTCTACTATAGATTGCAATAGAAACATGCTAGGGGGCATATATATAAAGAAAGGTAAAAGTTCCTACCCTCTTTAAATTTCTTGGTCTCAGGCACTGTGTGACTTGTCTGGAACTGATTTGGTATAAGCAATATACTTTTTCTGCTTTTGGAAGAAACCATAAGCCTAAAAGATATTTACTACTGCCCCTTCCACCTAAATGATAGGCCAAACCTTTCCTAAGAACACATACCTTACACTGTGTCCAGAACCTTTACAGAAGAAGATATATATTAAAAAAAAAAAAAAATTCCCAAACAACTCTTCTATATGCCTCCACAGAGGCAGCTTCACAGCCAAAACCTCAACTAAACCATAATGGAAGCATTACCACATCAATCAGAGTCATTTTATGCCTGCTGTGTCAGGGGCAGTGTAAATTTGCACCTGCCTCAGTTTTAACTTAGCAATTAGTAATTACTTGGTATATTAAGGGAGGCAGGAGAGTTTTCTCTCAAATAAGGCTATTATTAAACAGGAGAAAAAATGAGCACTGAGTAAACTGAGCATGTTATTTCCAACCTCACAACATGCCAAACAGACTAGGTTAGGTTTATAGAATTTTAGGGGTTTGATTTACAAAGATGTGTTAGTGTCTTCCATTTTCAACTTTGCTAATGACATTGTTGATGTTTTCCTGTGCAAATCCACATTATTTCAAAATTTTTCTTCTCTCTTGAAAAATCATAATTGCCCCAGCTACCAGCGATATTCAATGGTCAGGTCTTTTCCCTGCTTAAATACAAAGTTGACTAGTAACAAGAAGCGTGTGTCCCTCCGCAATGAACTGCGTAGCTTTGTCCAGTCTAACAAAAATAACCCTATAGCACTAGCACCTGAGGATGTCTCATTTGCTCAAAGTAATTCATGCACATGTTTTTCTACTTACCAAAACCAGCCAAAGATGGTCAGATCAGGTCCTGGTTACTACAAGCAAGTACTTTTTATTGGCTAGGTGTAGTTTCACCTTCATTCAAATATAAAGCAAAAACCAAAAAACAAACCAACACTTTTCTACCCTGAACAAGGCATTCAGTTGCCATGGAGACAGTTCAAACACAGGGTCACTCACTGAAAGACAGCCACACACAAAAGGATGGATTTAACATGTCTGATGAGATTTCCACATTTTCTAGGCTGCAGATTAGGAGAAACTCAAGATAGGTTTGGTGGTACATAAACCAGGAAAGGGACTCAGAGCCTGTTGCCATTCAAAGACAAGCATGCTGCATTAGCCCATTGTAAGGAAGAAAAGAATAAGTCTAAGGAATTTTCTTCAATGCCTGTCAGCTGAAGTCCAGGTTGTTCCTATATGGTTTACCAATGTTTTTGATTGTGGCTTAGTGTCTGGTGGAGCAATAAGCAAAGCTCTCAAATTTTGCATAGTCAGAAAGCCCCCAAAACTCCAGTGGCAGAGTCTCACTCCCATTTACTTCCTGTAAATGGTGGGGCAGGCTTTCCTGGGAATCTGATCATTTTTGAATTTTCCTGTATGGGAGTAGAACTCTTGAGAAAATCAGCCCTTCAACATATGAGATGTCGTTTGATGTATGGGGTTGCATGTGTGATGGTGAGGAGTAAAGGGAGGTAACATTTGAAAATGTTGTGCCCAGAATTAAAAAAAAAAAAAAAAAAAAAAAAAAAAAAAAAAAA